>JAFBJQ010001853.1:419739-461661 GCA_016785345.1 Trinectes maculatus | reverse complement strand
AATGAACGAGAACGACTCGAGTGAACGACTCATGAACGAATCTCTGGGTGTACTGCTCTGCGCATAGGCTGAGCCGCTGTCACGTGACAAATGAACGAGTACGAGAACGACTCGAGTGAACGACTCATGAACGAATCTCTGGGTGTACTGTTCTGCGCATAGGCTGAGCCGCTGTCACGTGACAAATGAACGCATCTCAAAGACTCGTACTGTTTTGAGTCGTGAACGAATCAGTTCTGTTTCCTGTTCTTTTTGTGCTTGGGCAGCCGCCGTGTGGCCGGGGGACTTACTGCATGAAAATTAACGAATCAGTCACCGAGATGATTAGTTCTTTCCGGGTCACGTGAAAGATTAGTTCATATGAACGAAACGTTCATGAACGACACATCACTACTCTCTTCAGATCATTCAGCTGAACACCATGCTATGAGAGCTCACTCAGCAGAGTTTGGATGCATGTTCAGTACAGCTTTCAGAATTCACGCACATTTTCTTCAGAAAATGCACTTTTTCTAGTTATGTTACCTAATAACATGAGAAGTTTCAGACAGATCATTCAATGCACAGTGGCTTTAAGACCCATTTCCTGTTTATGTGGCGAGATGTTAAAATTCATAATATCGCCATTTCAGCATATTACAACATGTCAAAAATCCCTTGGCAATTTAACATCTGCAACTACATCTGTGTGTAGCTGAAACTATATGCCGCCCAGAGGACTAAATGACATTAGGGGGCGCTATGGGAACCACCTCAAAAAAGGCTAAATGTTTATGAAGGAAAGGAAAAATAATAATAAAATTGTAATAATAAGAATAATCCTTAGAAGAGAAACAGGGCTTTTGCATCAGTCCAACCGCCCTGTTCCGGTGAGTCTCTTTTTCAAAATAAGAGTCCCAGATATACAGTAGACTAAAAACAGGAGTTTGGCTTGAAATGACCTCAGTAAATTCCTAGTATGTTGTCACATACATGGCCAATATTAACAGAATCGGATTCATATATATATCTATATATATATATATATAGATATATATATATATATAGATATATATAATCAGAATCGGTTATATATATATATATATATATATATATATATCAAACAATCAATCAATCAAACTTTATTTGTATGGCCCATATTCACAAATTGCAATTTGCCTCATAGGGCTTTAACAAAGAGTACAGGGTGTGACATCCTCTGACCTCTGACCTATACCCTCAACAAGGGCGAGGAAAAACTGCCAAAAAAAACCCTTTTAACAGGGGAAAAAAACTGAGAAACCTCCAGGAGAGACCCATGTGAGGGATCCCACTCCCAGGGATGGACAGAAGTGCAGTGGATGCCACATGTACACATCAACAAAATGACTTATAATTATTAATTATACAAGTACAATAATATAATATAATATCATATAATATATAATTTATAGTGGTGCGTTGAGTGCGGTGCTGAATCCAGGTCCTGCAGCTCCAGAGCATGTTCCATGATCAGCTGCCACCACAGTCGATGGTCCATGTGGCTGCACCTGGTACTGCATCAGCAGCATTAAACCAAGATTCATAACTTTTCAATCGGACCATTCATTAGTCTGTGTCGCGATGCACTCACATCTTTTAAATCAAAACCGGTTTTCCGAGTCAAACAGACAATATCAAATAGTGACAGTGTTAAACAGTGACAGTGTTAAATAGTGACAGTGTGAAATAGTGACAGTGTTGGGACAGCTGAAACACTGACAGGCTGAATGCAGCCACTCACTGCTGTTCAGGACAGACTAAACAAACACAGCCTACCTGTTTGTACTATATTTTTATATTTCATCTCCAGTTGCTGCTAAGAACGTTTTGTACCTGTTGGACAGCACCTGTGTTCACAAACACACAAATAGAATATAAATGCTGAACATGTGAAACACTCGCAATATTTTTTTTTATTAATTCAGTCTTCTGCCATACCACCTCACGATCCTTTACAGCAGCTGAGCAGCGACTGTGCTGCTCTTTGTTTTGTTTTTTTTAATGTGTGTCCATATTCGGTGTAGCAATGCATAATAACGTCCAACTCCACCCGGAAGAAATAGGACGTTCAGGGTTTGTTTTCACGTGTTGCCATGGTGAATCACGTTATCTTTGTTCCATTCATGAGGGCTTTTTACCTCCGCGTGCACGAGCTTACCTCAGAGTCAAAGCAACTCCGAGTTGATTGACCTAACTCTTATCCCCTGTTCTGAAACCGAAAACTCTGAGTTGGACAGCTCAGAGTAGGTCAACCCTGAGTTTAGATTTTAACTCAGAGTTTAACCCTCCTTTCTGTCGGTCGCGAATTACGTTGTTTTCGTGGTTACGACACATCTCCCGTGAACTTCCTTGTTTCGGCTTAAGCGGTTTGCCCCGTAAATACGTACAGACCTCACACGGGAACTAGTTGGTGCCGGCTCTCTCTGTCTCTCAGCGCGCCTGCCGGCTTTTTTTTTCTCCAGCACCTCCACAGTTGTATTTACTGGTGGCACAATGTATGCACAATGGCACAATGAATGTATGGTCCGACTTACGTCGAAATTTGGTTTCGACACATTCTCAGGAACGGATCTCCGACGTAACTCGAGGACCCCCTGTATATGCATTTCTGCTTGTATTTAAATTAATGTATATATATATGTTCTTTTTTTTTTAGTGTTTGAACAACCACAATTCATTGAACCAAAGTTTGTCTTCTTATTGTCATTTTGACATTTGTACTCAAGTTTTTCTGTTTGAGAAATCTTTAACAGTAATATTACATCCCAATTTTTCTGTCTTGAGGGAAAGTCATACAAAAGTGAATTGATTGGATGAAATGTGTATAATTGTAGTAATTAAATGCAAATATTAGTACATCACATTGTTTTTAATTTGCAGCTTGTGCTAACCATGTTTAGCCTGTCTGCAGTGTTTAGGCCTTGCTTACGTTATAATATACAGGGGGTCCTCGTGTTACGACAGTCTCGAGATACGTTGTTTACGACACATCTCCCGTGAACTACCTTGTTTCGGCTTAAGCGGTTTGCCCCGTAAATACGTACAGACTTCGCATGGGAAGTTGGTGCCGGCTCTCCAACACCTCCACAGCACAGCTAGGCTACTCTGCGTTGTGTTTACTTGTGAAATGGACTGCTGGCGGGGGGTGCAGCGGCAGCCGGTAACGAGATGCACACGGACACAGATGGGTTCGGGATTGTGGCAATACCGTAGGTTTATTCACAACACAGGGTCTACAAGGTTGATATCAGAAATCTAACGGAAATGTTCATTACACTCGCAATATCAACCCCTACGGTGTGTCAAGAGGGACAAAAGGCAATTCACCATTAGTAAACTCTTATATTAGCGTGGTGTTATAGCGACATCTAGTGGCACAACTTATTATCGACCTTACATATGAACGTATGTTCCGACTTACGTCGAAATTCGGTTATGACACATTCTCAGGAACGGATCTCCGTCGTAACTCTAGGACCCCCTGTACTATATTTATTTCAGTCCTGTACACATTAACTTGCCACTTTATTCAGTTATTCTGTGTTCCTACCAATCGTCTGTGTAATATTGGAATAGTTGTAAGACCATGCTGTTGCTGTTATTGTCACTGTCCCTTTGTTTTCCCTGTTTTGTTTATTTAGCTACGCTGTGCCCCGTTCCTGTTTGATGGTCCTTTATCTTCTATTTAGCGTCTATTCAATGTTGATAGACCCCCCCCACCCCCACCCCCACCCCAAATCATTGAGTTTCCAGACCAGCAACTGTGCATTTCCCACCAGCCCAGTCAGTGTTCCAACTGAGGATCTCCACAGACAGGTTATCATTCTGCTGCTGCTCTACTATTATCTTCTGAAGCTCCTGCAGTGTTTTCATCTGAAGCAACATCTGCAGCACCAGCAATACCGAGTACAGCAGCTGCTGCCACCGTAGCATCAGCAGCCCGCGCAGCAGCAGCAGCAGCCCGCGCAGCAGCTTCAGCAGCCCGCCCACTAGAAGTAGCTACCAGCGAAGCAGCAGTAGGTAACGCTGAAGCAGAACTAGCTGTCTTTGCAGCAGCACCAGCTGCCCCCGCAGCAGCATCGGCTGCCCCCGCAGCAGCATCAGCTACCGTCACAGTTTTTTTCTCCTGGATTTCACCGATTGATGTCCTCTACAACACAATTACACACATATATGATCAGTCAAGAGCTTTTATGTAATATACAAGATATAGAAAAAGTAGCCGTGGCTTTGACCTCTTGGTCCATGGATATATCTATGTTAGATTAATTTGCCACAGACAGATCAGCAGGCAGCAGTTACCTGTCTATGCTCACCTGGAGGGAGTTGAGCACCCTCTTCTGTAAGTGCATTGTGTTGCGCTGCCTCAGCTCAATAAGGAGCTCAATCAGAATGTTAGGTTGAGACTCATTCTGGGATATCAAGGTGACAATCTCAGGGTACAAAGGCTCCTGTGGTGTGTCAAACAGGGAGAAGCCCCCGCTTGCACCTATAGGTTCAAGACAAACAAATATGTGTATCATTTATGCTGTGAGTGATATAAATTAAAGTGAAAAAATAATTTACGTCAGAATGAAAATGTAACAAAGTGGGGATGACAAATGTGCAAAAAAAAACTTATGTTGAATTACAAGATGCTTTAAATACAGAAACTATACTCGGACATAAAAATAAGCCCAATGTGAAAATAAACTGTATACAAGGCTGCTGATTCATCCGCTGCTGGTGGAGGAGGTCAGTCAGGAACAGCTTTTGCCTGAAGGAAAAGTTTAACAGAATATACAGAATACAACACTTACAACAATATACCACTTGATGCAGATAAAGTGGAGTATGCTATGCTGATGTATGCTACTGCTTTCACCTTTGTAACCAGTGTAATTCATTCTCACACTTGTCTAGCTCTTCCCTGACTGATGTCTGCAGGGTTGGCCTCCTGCGTGACAGCGCCTGTGGAAAGAGGTAAGAGGCAACACAACATGATGTGAATGAGTGCAAGTCAAAAGAAGTATATAAAATTCCACTGTCAGTTGGTCAATCACAGTCTCTGGAAGTGCATGGATTTATTCAGTGCACCAACCTCCAGCTTCATCACAACCTTCTGACAGATCCATTGGATGTAGGTCAGGTCTCCCAGGACGAAGTTGACAAAGAAGGAAGGGAGAGCACTTTTGTTGATTTCACCGGCTATGAACAGGTGCTGGTCTCTGCATTGAGCCACTTCACACAGGATCCGTTGGCGACGGATTTCTGACTGAAGCTGGCAATGCAAGAACAGGAGTCCAATACAGATCTGTTCTGAACAAGCAGAACACATTTTCACATATGACTAGTGTTAGTCAAGAGCCTTACTTCAACATCAGTGGCCGAACAACGAGCTCCTCCTGGATGAGTGGCAGAGTCCTTCGAATTCCTGCCTCTAGTTTCCATGTCCCACTTTAACAACTAGCTGGAAATCACAACAAAACAACACTGTTCACCACAAGTCTACACTAAGAGTTCACACAAAAATCGTAATTACAACACCCCTAGATTACAGCAGTCTTGAATTCGCTAGATTAAAACACAACGAACAAGGAGCGAGCGTAAACCTACTGTTGATACTTGAAAACAACAAACCTGACATGAAAGTTGATGAAATCAAGGCTTGGATGTCTCTAAGTTTTCTACATTTTAATGATAAAAACCTGAGGTTTTGCTGTTTGGGCCTAGTGATGCTGCCAGCATTCAGCCTGACTTGGGAATTTTAAACACATTTTAAATCAAGAGCAACAAATCTGGGTGTGATACATCCGTTGAGATGCGGCAGTGTGGCGCAAGACTCCTCCAACGGTGAGGGACATCGACTAATGTTAACTTAGCTGACAGAAAAATGTGCAGCGTCAACTAACATAGTTAGCTAAAGAAGAATAAAATGCTATAATAAAATTGGCGTTTACAAGCATTTGTTGATAAACGTTCCATTCTGAGGCAGGACTGAGGCGTGATCAACAATGTCTTCAGGCGAGTAAAGTAGGCTAGCATTTTATACGAATATTGTTTTAAAACGTCAGTTTAAAGAAATATTAATATTTATAAATATTGTAGCGACCCTTATTATGGACGTCATGGAGCCAGACTGGTCTTTAGCTGGTGTTTCATTTCGCAGTCTGGGCGGTAGCCACGGCAAAACAATAATCACACCATTATTCTGAGCACTCTTAGCTTTAGCTCCTCAAGCTGCTGTCACAACTCGGAACAATAACAACAACCCTCCCGCTTAGGTCCTTATACAAGTTTGTGCAAGTGGATGTCATTATAATTTTAATAAGCAACATTTTGTAGTTTAAGACCATTAAGGCATGGCTTTGTGAATTTCTGACTCATTTCCTGCTTATCTGCTGAGATTTACATTCATATCATAACTTAAATACTTTGTAGTTTATCATAAATTCCATTGCTGTGCAAAATCCATAACATCTTGATCTTATGTGTTCCAAATCTGACACCATCATGATAAACCATCCCGAAGTGTACCAAACTTTATCATGTTTATCATGTTCTTTTGTACAGCATTCCTAGCAATAACCTTGATAATGACAAGAACCTAAGATTCTGCTGATGTCGGGTGTAAGTGAATCACTCTGGTAGATTGTGCAGGTTAATTGCTCAAAAACTGTCTTACTCTGTAGGCCGACAATTCCTGTTGTCACCGCTTCCTGTATCTGTCTTCTGTGTGATCGCTGTTCTTTCTGGCTTCTTCTTCTTCGATGGCAATTTGTGCTCTCTTTATATATGTATATCCTAGTGGCTGTGAAGTGTGTGGGGCGTAACTCATTAAAGCATTATTAAAGCCAGATTACAGGCACATTGTCATCTTCAAGGGAAGCCTATCTTCTATCGTCTGCTCTGATATGAAGTCATCCCATGGCCTTTGCGATGGATGCAGGTTGGAGCTGGTTTAGCATTGCTGATACTCCGGGGCTAGTTGGAGCTAATGTAATGCTTTCCTCCTGTGAGTTTAGCCTAAAGTGTGACGTGTTACTGTGAGTACTTCTTCGCATAGCAGCGTGTTCTTTGTGCATCTTGAGTCTTTCGCCAGACTGTACCGAGTCCAGAGTCCAACTCGAGCTGTTGCAGTTGTCGTTTTTTTACCTCTGCTCAGGCCTTTTGCCACTATGTGTCAAAACACACATAAAACCATATTCTTTCCAGATGTCATCATAATTATATTATCTAATAACTTGAGAAGGTTCAGAGGAATCATTCAATGCACAAGGATTTTATGACACATTTGGTGAGCCCCACACACTCACTGAATTTGGTGTATGGAGCTGAAACTATATGCCAACCAGAGGACTTAATGACATTAGGGGGCGCTAATGTATGTGCCGATGTATGTGCAAAATTTCGTGAGTTTTCGCTCATGGTAAGCAGTTCTGGCCGAGAGGCACCCATCTGCAGGCAAGATGCCCGACAAGGGCGCCGCCATATATCCATTTATACCGGAAGTCCATACCAAAAGTGTTTCTTCTTCGTGTGATGTATTGCCGATTCGTCATCCAGAAGCCAATCCATACCGGAAGTCTTAACCTGAAGTCAGTTAAATTTTTTTTTAAATGAGGGATCGAAATACAGACAAGAGGATAACAATAATACAAGTGAAAATTGAGTATAGATTGAGTATAGTATAAAAGTGCAAGAACATAGCATTAGGGGATTTATAAACCAAAAAGATACATTTTATCAGGCATTTAAATTTAACATAAAACGGAGCAGCGAAATAATAAAATAAAATAAGAAGATAAAATTGCACCGTTATCATCCAATAAATTTGTTATATATATAGAATGTCTTTCTTAATCCAGTCGCTCTTGAAAATTGATTTTCGATTAAGTGTTATTACTCTATTGTTCCATAAGGTTGAAAAGTTGCGGGTAAAGATCATTTTCCAAGTGCAAGTGCAAAATCCACTTGTGAAATTTAGATAGCTTGATTGGGATCCTGTTCACCACAAAGTCACATTTCAAAATAAAGCCTAAACCTCCTATTTTTTCAAACAAGGACCTTGGAATGTGGAACCACATGGAGTCTGGCTGTAATAGACAAGACTTTATCCAGTTAATTCTAAGTGCCAACCATAGATTCAAATTCTGGAGCTTTGATGCCACCTTTATCATACTCTTTCACAAGCTGAGACCTTTTAATGTAGTGGGTTTTATTTCTCCACAAAAACTGGGAAATAACTGTGTTAGCTTTATTTATGTTTTTAGAGAAAATATATAGAGAGTGACAAGGATAAATCAGTTTGGAAATGCCTTCAGCTTTAGATAGAATGGTTCTGTCAAAAATAGTAAGGTCTCTGGTTAACCAGTGACTATGTGATTTCTTCATATCCATAATACGGTTAGAAATATTAGTGTCTTCTCTTCTAACTAAGTTTTTCAATATTGTCAGCCCTAGGTATTTAACTTCAGATTCAACTCTATTTGAAGCAACAGAGGAGTCAGTGCTTGTATGAATAGGGAGTAGTTCACATTTTTTGATATTAAGGGATATAAGATGATATTAAGATGCTTTAGAGAAGATTACAGTACAACCCAATTTTTCTGTCAGAAGGGACTTGTACAAAAGTGAATTGATTGGATGCGATGTGTACAAGTGTAGTAATTAATGCAAGTGTGGCATTGAGAGCTCTTGTCTCCCTATTGCTCTTTGGCACGGAGCTCTGTCCAGTTCCGGGGTGTGTGGCTTAAGCAGCCAATCATAATTAGGCCGTACTATGAGAGGGGTAGTGTGTACTTTGGCTTCCTCTTCCTCTTGTGGCCCGCATTCGCGCTGACTTCCCGGTCGCCTCAGTCCGTGCTCACACAGGCAGGTAGTGATGGGCGTCCTGAAGCGTTTCGACACATTGCCCAACTGTATTGATACTGTGTCACTGAATACTGACACCTGCTGGACCTTAAAAATCCCTACAGGCAACCGAGTTGACAGACTCAACTGACACTGATTTGATGACCTGGTATATACAATAATATCATTTAAGTCATTGTATTTTATATTGTATTATTTCATATTTTCATTTAAATTTAAAGTATCTTTGATATTTTTTAGATACAGTCAATAAATAATGTGAACATGTACCAGAACGTGAAAATCTAAGTGAACGTGTTGTGAATGAGGATACGGGTGGATTGGGATTTTTTTTAAAACTATTTTTTATTTTAAAAAAACGTTTTGAAATTGAGTCTGTTACCCGCAAAAGATTCTCGCAGAGATTCTTGACAGATACGCTTCCTTATAAACACAGTTTGGCGCGTCAGTGTCAGTTCGCAACAGGTCCCGCGTCGGTCACGTGACTTTCTTAAAGCGATACGCGCACCGACACGGGGGTTCGCTCTATGAGCTCGACGCATGCGCCGACGCATCGGCGTTGCCGGACCCGTCACTCCAGGCAGGTAAGTTAGCGGTGGCTGCACCGTCGCATGCGTGTGATTTGAGATGTCTGCTCTGCGTTTGTTAAGTAGCCGTGTTTTTAATTAGGCGGCGCTGTGTGTCCCCCTTTCCGCGCTGAACGTCTCGTGTTCGTGTGTCCAGAAAAAGCATAAAGCTCTCCTCCAAGTGTCCACAGACTCACCCAGTGGTATGTGCACGTCATGACAGCCTGTCAGGTTCATCTACTCAGCATGAGTGGGTCTGTGGCAGGGACTGGTGTGAGCGCCGTAATTACAGTGTCTCATTATTTTATCTGTGAGTGAATGAAGGTGGGGGTGAATGGAGTAATTTGGTTGTTTCGAGTGATTCAGTTAGTTCACTTAATTGATTTACTGTTTATTGGGTTTATTGTTTGGTTTTTTTGTAGTCTATTGTTTATTTTGATTCGTCGTTTTTGAGTCTAGTTTGGTTATTTCATTTACTTATGTACTTTGTTGAATAAGTTGAATTGTTTACCTGAGTTATTCGTTGGTGCTGGTAGGTTGTATTATATGTATATATTTTCTTTGTAACTTATTCGCTGCCCAGTACAGGTTAGGAACATTTTGTTTGTTTTTTGTTTTTTTCTTTCTTTTCAAAGAAAAGGTTTAATCCCACTCATGGTTTTATTTTGTCCTTTCAGGTGCCCCTTGTGTGCGTGTGTGTGCATTGAGCTGAGTGTATTGATTTTGGTTTTCGTGTGTGTGGCTGACCCCAGCGGTCAGGGTGCCCCCTTCCCCTGTGATCCCTTTCACTCAGCCCGACCCCCCTTATCCCTACCAGTAGGCCTCAGCCCTCATCCTACTCCCCTTTCCGAGTACAAATGATGGTTTTAAGAAACTTGATTGCCTTTAAATAAACTTGTCTAATTTTAATAGAATTATTTATAGCCAGTCGTCAATCTATTTCCTTGGGTGTAAGTCCCAAGGTGGCGTTGTCGGACAAACAATTTTATTTTTTCATTTTTTGCTTCCTTTTCCATTGCCCGTGCTGCCACACAAGTACAGGGGGTCCTCGAGTTACGACGGAGATCCGTTCCTGAGAATGTGTCGTAACCGAATTTCGACGTAAGTCGGAACATACACTCATTGTGCCATTGTGCATACATTGTGCCACTAGATGTCACTATAACACCACCCTACAATAAGAGTTTACTGTGGTGAATTGCCTTTTGTCCCTCTTGACACACCGTAGGGGGGCATTTCCTTTAGATATCTGATATCAACCGTGTAGAACCTTGTGAATAAACCTACGGTATTGCCACGATCCCGAACGCATCTCCTTACCGGCTGCCACTGATTTGTAAATTCAAGATTGTTACTAAAAGAACTGAAATTGAAACTAAGTTTGCAGTTTTGAATGACGTCAACCTTGCCATCATTGCCTTGTTAGTAACTGCTAATGACTGAGAAGTGATCAGAGAGCAGTGGACAAACCAAACGCATGTAGATGAAGAAAAACTCATGGCATTGAGGTTCCAGTGTTTTATTAATTAAAACATACTTAACCACAAGCAGAACAAAACGGCACATAAAGATGTGACTGAAGGGATAAAAGTTAAGTCCGAGCTGTGAGCTTAGGTAAAAAGACGAAAAATATCAACGCTGAAGTCAGTCAGGCTACAACTGAACTTCGGTTTTGCTGTAATCTTTTGATAATTATGAATCAAGTGCAGAAAGACAAACTGTACAAGAATAAGGCAGGGCCATGACAAAAAGATCTCTTTAAAGATTCAAACTGAGGCTTAACTATCAAAAATCAGCAACACAGAAATAAACCGACCCCAGTTTATCAAGAAAATAACATTAAGCATTCAGGAATAAAATTAACTACTGGCTGATTATGTGTAGAGGATTAGTTTTATCTATTGTGAGTGTTTGTTTGTTTATTTAATTAATAGGATGAGCAGTTGCTATTTTTAAACAAGCGGATTAAGAATCAACATTCATAAAACCAGAACCAATTTATGGCGAAAAACACTGAGTTTCTAGAACAGCAGATGTTCAGACATTCTTTACATGGTCTGGGCACCAGCAGCGTCTGAAAAAGACAAACAAAACACATCATTTACTACAAAACAGGCATTTACTACAAAGTAGCTTGGCTGGTAGGATGTTTGGCAACAAAACAAAGAAACTGACAGAGGCTGTAATCAATACCTGGTTCCTTCAGTGCCTGTGCATTTCCCACCAGCCCAGTCAGCGATTCAGTGTTCCCATTGAGGATCTCCACAGACAGGTTATTATTCTGCTGCTCCTCTACTATTCTCTTCTGAAGCTCCTCCTAACATGACAGAGAGTATACATTAGATGAAAAGAGATGTAATTCCATAGGGATGTTGTAGTCTATTTTTATTTGTTTAGCTCTTTCGTACCTCACACATTACAGCAAGCTGCAATGGCAAGTCATCCACTTTGACAAAGTCTTCCTCATCAGATTTTTGACTTGTGTTACCTGACCCCACCTCCTGTTACAGGAAACAAAAATACAAACAGTAAGTTCATGTAAGTTAACCAATTTAGGCAAAACCTAATGAGCTAGTCTCTCCCCAACTGGACTTACATCTACATTGATCATGACGGGTGAGTCTGTATCAGGGCTGCTTGTAGCAGAGGACTTCTTGGGGACATCCAGACCATTGGGGACTGCAGTGTTTTCATCTGAAGCAGCATCTGCCCCGTCTTTCTGCTCCACCATGGGACTACGACACGTCACTGTGGTACATTCATCCACGGTGGAATTCATGGTCCCAAATGGCTTGTTAGTTTCTGCAGGAAAAGATTTGTGATAAGACAAACAATGGATCTGAAAATACAAGGCTGTCCCAGCCTCAAAATTTTGCTTCTCACTAAAAATATCCTGAGGGCCTCACCATCATCATTCTCTGAACTCTGTTCAGTTTTTGTCTCCTGGATTTCACTCGTTGATGTCCCCTACAACACATCACAATTACACACATATATGATCAGTCAAAAGCTTTTATGTAATATGCATTGTATAGAAAAAGTAGCTGTGGCTTTAACCTCTTGGTCCACTTGTCCTTCAGCAGAAGCCTGCAGTGAAGTTTGGACATCCACAGGTCCAGCCTCAAACTCCTCAATTTCCTCCTCCTCATTCTCATCCTCCCCACTGCCATAGTTTGTCAGGGCCTGAGTCTCTGCTTTGGAAAGGCCTGCAGAAAAAGGCATTACAAGAATGACAAGGTATGTCACACGAATGCATTTGTAGGTATAAAGCATAACATGTAGGAATTCAGTAAAAGTGAATCTCAGGATGTTTCATCACTAATGCAAGTAGCTCCTTCACTTACTGATGGACAGAGGCATTCCCTGTCCAGCCCCCTCGTCCTCATCGACTTCTGAAGCATCACTGCTCTTGTTGTTCTTCATGTCTGTTTGCAGGTAACCCTCCTGCAGCGAAGCACCTTCTTCCTGCTCTGCTTCATCGTGGTCCTGAAGGAAAAGGAGAGGGTCATTATAGCGAAGAAGGTCACTGATGCACTGAAGACGACTGGCCATAACATTATCAGTATTTAAATGACTCACCTTGTCTGCATCCGAGTAGGCTGAAGAAACTGATTTATCACCGCCATCAAATGTATTCTCCTAACAGGCAGAATAAATTAATGAGTCTAACTTTATTCTAAAAGCAATCTTTGTCAGGTCAGCATTAATCTGTTACAAAATAGTAAAAAGCTTACATTAAGACGGTACTTTTCTTTACTAGATTGTTCAGTCTTCTTATTTTTTGGTTTGGTAGCTGCCATGTTGCTGCTATTGTCCAAATCCTGCATGAGCCTAAAGAAGGCCAGCTCATTGAATAGGATTTCTGAAATCTCCACCAGAAGGTCCTCGCCACAGTCGTTCAGAGTACGACCAACAAACTTAATAAGCGAGTCCTGCGAGAAACAAAGCATAAAAAGTCAGAAAGGCTTCATTTGTTGCATAAATACATATTACTGACATCTGACAAATCTGCTTCTAGTTACCTGCAGGATTCCTCCCAGCTGTCTGTGGAAGAAGCGGACAAACTCCTTGCTTTCATCATTTTGCTGGGTGAGATTAAGGACCATGCGCCGTACAGACGTCAACAGCTGCACGGAACACACCTCGTCCATGTTCTCCTGATGAAAGTAAGGATATCATACTTATATCACTGTTCACAAAATGGAAATTAATGATGAATGAATCTCTGACCAGAGTTTTGGATGTCAAGTTGGAAGAATGATCAGTTTCAATCTTTTTAAGATCAATTTAAGCCCAAATCACCACCGTTAGCGTTGAATTATTGAAAAGAACATGATTTTTAACTGAATACTTCAATTCCAGCATAAAACAGTAATTTTTTAAACCCCAGAATTTTCCCTGCTAACATGAAGTTATGACCGCCTGCAGCTGTCTGTGTTGGTTATTCTACCTTGAGGAAGGGAATGACTTCTGTCATGATGGCTTTGATCTGACGATCCAACTGCTGTGTGTCGATCTGAGGACAGCGCACGTCGCCAGCTGCTCCTCCTGCTCACACACAAATGATTTAGAATTTAGAAATTCAGATCAAATATGCTGCACTTGGTGCTACAGTTGCTGCAGTTCTTTGCACATGTTGCAGTCAGACGGGGTAATGTGACTGAATACCTTCTGCTGGTTCAGCTGGATAAGCAGAAGGATGTTCAGGGTGAGAGACTTCAGAGCCACCTGCACCCACAGTGTTGGCATTGCAGGGGTTAAGATCAGCTTTTAGCTTCATGCGCTCATACTCCCTAATCCGGGCCAGAGCTTTGTCTAAATGTATCACAGTGTTGCCTATTAGAGCAGCAAAGAAAGGAGAGCAAGAGGAACAAATGGAATACGAGTATTTCAAAACTTAATGCAGCAAAGGAAAAGAGTTGAAAAACAATTGGTATTAATACATCTATGGAAGAACCAGATTCACACTAGAGGATCAAAAACTATACCTGGCCTTAGTGCTCTCTGACTGCACCTCGCTCCCTAATCATAAAAACTACGAGCACTTGAAGTGATTTTCGCCTGTTTTCCGATAATTATTGACAATATTTCAATGTTGAATGCACTTATTATAAGTCGCTTTTGAATAATGACTGTAGTGTAATGTAATGACACTGAAGACCTGCTAATTATAAAAACTACTCATAGTCCTCCAAAAGAAAATATGTAATTTGGCCATGTATTATTGATCCTGTAGTGTTAACTGGTGGCAAGCCCTGAGATGCCCTGCTGGAAAAAGTGGATAAATGAAAAAGTTTAGCACCCTTGTTTGCTAAAGTTAAAGCCAATAAGCAAAGCAAATGTAACGGAATAATGTAACCCTTAACCGCTCATTTTCCAAACTGAAGTGCTTGATACAGGCAAATCTATACCTAGGTCATCATTCGCAAATGGTTCCAGGTTGGAGGTAGTTGATACGGTGCTGTCATTGTCTGCAGATTCCACATCGTCCCTCTTCTTCATTGGGTTCTGATTGATCCTTAAGTTCTTCTCCACCACCTCCTGTAAAAGAAGAACATTCTGTTTGGACATAGCACAGAGCATCGGTTTTCCATTCAAACCAGGTTTTCTTGAATATTATATGATGGGTGAGTCGACATAGATTCACTTAGATCCACTCCATAAACAGCCGTAAACCCACCTAGAGGAATTCACAGGCAAGACCAATTAACAGCAAAGGCGGCTTTTCATGTTGTTCTCCTGACATGCTAAATCAGACATTTCATTTGTCATAGCTGAACAAAGAGATTACTTAGACAGACAAAAGGCCTGGCTGCCATTTAGTTGAACGCTGAAGCTTGGCCCAGAAGAGAGGAAGCATGATTGATGTGGAAAAAGAGACATAGAGGAATGAGGGTCATTTTCTTTAGAGACAGACTCCTGAAGCCTTGCTTCAAGTTCAGTTCAAAGTTTTTAAGAGAATTAAACTCTGAGACAGAGAGACAAGGACAAGGCAGGAAAGGATAAAGGAGTGGAGGCTCAGAGGGAGTGAGAGAAACTAATCAAGTAGTGAGCACTGATGAGAAAGCTGTAAAGTTGAAGCTGAAAGCTTCGACTGAACAAACACAGAGACAAGGGAGCAAAGGATGGGAAAATTGTGAGAATGTCAGGCAGGAAAGTAATAATGTGTCTTACTGCATCACTGGTAGCCAGACTCTCACTGGGTGTCAGCTCAGAGTGAGAACCTGCAGCCCACACCACAGGACCGAGTGGGGGCAGCTGGTCCTGAGAGGCACTCTTCTCTGCCAGGTACTTGGCCACTATTTCCTGAGAGAAACACAGAGACAGGCTATTGTATCCACAGATTTAAGTTATCAATGAAGTAAGCACGGATAGATCTCCAGCTCTCCAGCATGGATATATCAATTTTATATTCATTTCTCCCCACTCAGAACAGCAGGCAGCAGTTACAAGTCTATGCTCACCTGGAGGGAGTAGAGTGCCCTCTGCCGTAAGTAGTCTGTGTTGAGCAGTTGCAGCTCATGAAAGAGCTCAATGAGAAAGTGAGGCCGAGACTCGTTCTGGGATATCAAGGTGGCCACTTCAGAGTAAATAGTCTCCCTCAGGGCCTCAAACAGGGAGAAGTCGCTGCTTGCATCTGTAGGTTCAAAGAGAAATAAATATACATTCACAGAATCTCATTCGTGAGAAAATATTAGTCTTCCCTCCAAAAGATTTGATTTGGGTTAAGCCACAAATAGCACATGCGTGGGATGTTTAAGTCACATGAGAACTGACTGATGCTTGGACTTGCATTGTGAGATTACCTGGCGCTTCTGTGCATGCAATTCTGTTAGAGAGGAAGGGTGTTCTCCAAGCATAGGCTGTGAGTGAAATAAATTAAAGCGACACAGTAATTTAACCCAGAATGAAACTTAAACAATGTGGGGATGACAAATGTGCAAAGAAATGAAATTATATCAAATTACAAGATGCTTTAAATTCAGAAACAATATTCTGACATAAAAATAAGCACAATGTTAAATTAAATGTATACAAGGACAGATTAAACAGAAAAAGTAGGAGTGAGACTGCTTAACCATTGCTAAAGGTAGTTTTACACACACCCGAAGAAAGGTCATTTCTTTTATTCCCATGCTTAGTCTTGCTATCGAGTTTTTCTTGAGTCAGCTTGTCCAGCAGTCTCTGATTCTGATCCTTCTGATGAGACAGGACAGCCCTCTCCTGGGCAAAGTCTGCGGTGCTGCTAACACTGTCACTCTCGTGGTCTGAGAACATACACACAAAAAAAACACAAATTTTATTTAATTGCGATTTTGCTAATTTCACAAAAGCAAATCTCAGAGGAAATATTTTATATTCTATTTTCTTACCTTCACTGTTCTTATGCCCTTTGCTCCTCCTGCGACGACTCTTGGGAGTCTTGCTTCGAGAGGCCAGGTTGGCTTGTGCAGAGGCCTTACGCCCAGCCTTGAAAGTCTTTGTAATAGTTGTTGGGTCAACAGGATCAGGCATGGTGGTGTAGCTTCCCTGTGATGCTTGGTCAAAGTCTTGTGTTCTGGAGTGACGGTTAACATAAGGAGGAGAGGAGGTGGGCGTCTCTTGTGGTTGTGTGTGGTTAGATGTGTGAGGCTGGATGGTGTTGTTTGTGTAGGACGTGTTGAGCCAGCCAGTAGGTCTAAAGATGTCAGGTGGAAATCAGTACACGAACAACAATTATACACAAAAATATAAAAATGTCTTTTGAGGCTAATGACTCACCCTGTTTCTCTTGTCTTGTTTAGAGGAGAGCACTGAAGTGGAGGAGGGAAACTCATGTACTCTGTTTTGATTGAGGTGTTTGGGTCCAGTTGATGTTTTTGATGGTCACTTGTAGCATGTCCTGCTGCACTGTGAGGGAACTCACCCAGGGCAGTAGGTAACAATGGATACAAGTTATAGCCTGCAGAGTTAGTGGGGGAAAAAAATGATTGTCTTAGATTTAATGGTCCAAAAAAGTATTTAAATCAACACAATACTTGACTGATATTACTAAAACTTAATGACTAAAAATGGTAAATAAGAGTACTGTTTAGACATGTACAGCAAGTACAATTGTATGTCTGATTTGTTTAGCATTATGACATTGCTGTACTGCAAAGATGTACCAAAAACATTTTCAGACTAATGGTTACATTTTTTATTTTAGGGCAGCTGCTCTATTTAACATCAGACACAAAAACTGGTCTGAAAAAAGAAAAAAAATACATGAATTAAACACAAGAGCTTTTAAATATGCAGGCCATACTGGGAGGGAATGGGGACATCGTAGCTGTTGACATATTGTTGGTTGAAGGAGGCAGAGTAGAGGAAAAGGGGAGGAAGACACCAGGAGGGGCTGCAAGACCAGGGCTGGATTCTTGGGTTGTGGCCAGCTTCTGTGTCTGCCAAGCTGCTGTTGAGGAGGAAGGTGGTTGCTGCTGCTGCTGCCGTTGTTGTTGCTGCTGCTGGTGAAGGAGGTCGTTCAGGACATGCTTTAGCCTGGAGGAAAGGGTTGACAGAATATATAACACTTAAAACAATGTACCACTTTGTGGAGTGAAGTATGCTATGCGTATGAATGCTACTGCTTTCATATGCTAATGATTTCACCTTTGTACGTTGTTTTGTTGCCAGGCCAGCTGAGTATAACACTGGTTGAGTTGGTGCATGACGAGGTGGACCTGCGGCATTGACACGTTGTTTGGTAACACACTGTACTGAGCTGTCAGCAGGGTTTGCAACATGTATGACAAGGTCTGCAGAAAGAGGTAAGAGACAACACAACATGAACATTATTCTTTGAGTGCAAGTAAAAAGAAGTATAAAAAATCCACTGTGACTCAATATTAAGATTAGTACTTTAGACTGATGACACTCATCAAAGACATCACTGTCTCTGTAAGTGGATGAATTTATTCAGTGCACCAACCTGCTGGTCCTGCAGGAGTGTCTGACACATGCTGCTGCTGAAGTCCAGCTGTCTCTGCAGCTGGCTGACCTGTTCCAACCAATGGCAAGAACCATCAGCCAAGGAAAGCTCTGAAGCCCAGCATAGGTTTTCTTGCCGTCGTGTGCCTCCATGCTGGTTTACAGACTGGTTCAAACTCCTGGACTGCTGCTGCGTTGTCTTTGTCTTGTTATGAAGATGCCCACTGCATTCACCTGAGAATGCTGCTGGGGGCTTCGGGTTACTGCAGGTACAGAGGATTGTGCAAATTATAGATACGAGTATTGGACAGTGACACAGTCCTTACTTCTCCAATTTGTCTGACCTTGTTTGATTATTCCGGTTACTATAAGAGCTGTGGTTCCTGCTGGAGGAGTAAATGTGTATGTCGTCATCAGAGGTGCTCTCTGCACAGTCTTCCTGCTGCTCGTCCTCTTCTGCACCAATCTCTGAATGATATTCATCCTCATCGCCATCATTATCCTCATCATTATCATCACCATCAAGGTGGCAGGGAGTGGAACCCCAGGTAGCCATTGTCCTAATTTCACATAAGCAAATTGGTGCAAAACTGAGAAGCTTGTGGAAAACACAGTGTCGTTTTATCTGCATAGAATAGTAATTTAAACTAAGAAATGAAAATTGTTAAAATAACCAAAATGTTATGCCTAACTGTAATTCGTACATTCATGAGACAAGCAATCTTTCTCCTACCTTTCATCTCTACTGACAGGCTGTGAGGGAGTAGCGAGGCTGTCTTGGTCGTCGGCCCGGTGGGGAGTGTCGGTGAGACCACTTCTCCTCTTGTGTTCAGCCATTAAGGACTCCAGGTGCTTTCTGCGTTGACGCAGTTCTTCCCGCAGTATTTGGTGGTGGCGCATCTCTGACCAGAGCTGCTGGCAATGCAAGAACAGGAGTCCAATACATATCTTTTCTGTTCTGACGCAGAGCACACTTTCACATATGACTAGTGTTAGTCAAGAGTCTAACCTCATTGTCAGTGACTGAAGAGGTAGCTGCCTCTGGAGCAGAGGCTTTGAGTACGCCAGAGTTGGTTTTCAAGCCAGGTGAGCGAGATACCTGGACAGTTGCCGGAGTGGAGACTGCAACAGGGACCTTTTTCAGCAAACCCTGTTGACTCACCGAGCTGGACAGAGATGACTAGAAAGAAAAACAGCGATAAGAAGGTATAGTTTCTCACATCTCATATACTTTATGTAACATTTGAGAGAAAAACATAGTTATCAGTTTATTAGGTAGATATAGCAATTAATCTTTTTTTTTTTTAAGTCTATTAGTAGACTTACATCTACATTCAGTACCTGGAGTTCAGGGCAAGCCCACTGAAGGTCCTGGATCTTGCCTTGGATTTCAAACAGTCTTTGACGTTCTTCATGAAGCTGCTTCAACTCCTGTTTCTGCTGAAGCAGTTTCTCCACATATAGCTTCTCTCTGTGATCAGACAAGATTAATTGCAGTTCAAATAAAACAAAGTCAAAACACAAACAGAGATAGAAAGAATACAGAATTAAAAAAAAAAACAGAATACAATCAAAATTAACTATATACCTGGTCTTGCTGGAAAGAGTGAGGTCTCTGGGATTCGGTTTCGATCCAGATCCAGTTGGCCTTGTGTCAGTTGCTCTGGTATTATTTGGCTGTTGGTGTAAAGCTTCGTCCTCATTAGCTGTTGTTCCATCTGTGTCATCACTCTAGGTATAGACAAAAACAGAGTTTAAATCTCTTATGTGAAGAATAGCACCAATAATTTTATTTCAGGAAAAAGTATAATGCTTGACGCAAGTCAACCCCATTATCCAATAGAAGAGAAAGTCACACTAGTACTGCTTTTAGAAAAAGCTTTTGAACATTCATCCACTGTTTATTTGCTGAAAAAATTCAATTCAAGAATTGAAAAAATTCAAGAATTGTCAGATCTGACACGGGCTTCATGAACTTTTCCTTTCATCCATTCATTAAAAAAAAAAAATACAAACACTATAGCACTGTATTGTCCTAATGTTATTTAGTTGTCTGTCTCACCTGAACCATGGCCACCAACTCTTGCAGCTGCCGCAGCTTCTGCTTTGCTGTCTGACGATGTACCCTCTGGGAGAAACTACCATCATTCGCAAGGCTGCTCCTCTGACTTGACCCTGATGCCTCACTGTCCAGAGCCACGGCCTGTGCTCCTGCATCATTCTCAAGACAATCGTCATCCTCATCTTTCACCTGATTATAAGGTGTGTCCCGGTTGTACTGGCACTCTACATAGAACAAGAACAGAAATATTCTTTACATTTTCTTTGTCTGTAAAGACATGTATTGTAAAATTGTGTTGCTTGCCTCTTTTAAAAGGGCATCAGCATATACTTTCAAATGAAATTACACCAGTCTTTCTTATAGAAACTACTGCAGTGCTTTTTTCTAATTGGCCTGTTCATAGTAATTACCTGCTCATAGGAGCTTGGCTTAATTTAACTAGCTGTTTTCTTCAGTACATCATCTGAACAACATTAATACTACAACAAAAAGATTTCCTTATACACACATGCCAAATTTGTGGACCTATGTTTACATGTATAAGGTGTAACAGTAGTCTGTGTCAGTGTATGAGAATACCTATGGTTGAGGGGATTTTGAGGCTGCGGAGGTTGGCTGCTGACCGGTTGTTTATCTCACACTCAGTGTTGAGTCTGCCATCCCTGTTGTTGGTGCTGCTGCTCCTGACACTGCGCCCGTTGCTCAGGCTGTTTAAGTCTGTCCAGTTCCCAATGCGCTGTGGGTTCCTAAACAGATTATGTGCAGTATCCATTTGATTACATGCCAAAGCAGAAATATTGCACTATGACCTAAAGCTTAACACTATCATATTGTAATTTGTTTGTTTTAAATAAACACAACAACAACAAGAAAAATGTACCTGCTATAATAACAATAATATTAATATGAATAACCTTTGAATTCATGTATTTACTAATTCATTTATTTGGGTGCCCACCTGATATTTGTTACAGGCTGGCGATTCTCCTGCTCAGAGTCAAACATGGCTTCAAACATAGAGCCATCCTCCGTATCATTTTCCTCCTCCTCGTCATCATCCTCTTTCACATTTTCATTGACCGCATCCACCATCATATCAGAAGTCTGCTCATAGTACTGAACTAATTCTCGCAGCTCATTCAGCCGCTTGTGGACCTCCTTTAGCTTCCTGATGGGTAGAGAAAGAACAATTTGTAATTTAATTTGTATTGGGCTAATCTGGCATTTGCAACACACATGAGCTATGTCTTTAGAATTTCCACCAAAGTACAGAGCTAACTACAGAAGTGTGCCCACAAAGAGAACAGGAGGACACTAAATAGGCTCTACTACACCCCTGTATGTTACACATGTGTCTGCAAAACTCTGTAACATCATGCTGCTGATATATGACCTCCCGGCTAAAGTGCTTGAAGCTGTGTGTGTTCTTAGGGGTACCTGAGCTTGTCTGTAGAGTTGGACCTGTCCTGGTGTTGTATGAGTGAAGGGTGAAAGGAAGTGGACGCTGACGCCCCATTAGAGCTGAGGGCAGGTGGACAATCTGAGGATCCTGCCATAATGGAACTGCACTGCGCTGACAGCCCATGACCTAAAGGAAATCAGAGCAGAGTTCAGAAGATGCCAGAGGTATCTTAAAAATCTTTTTTATACTCCTACATGTAATATTCTTACATGAGTTATTATTGAGAGTCTGGTCTCTGAGTGAATGCAGCTCATGCAGGATTGTGTCCATGGTTTGCTTTTTCTCCTGCAGCTCTTGGAGCTTGGTGAGTTTGGCACTGGCAGCTGTTCCTACAGATTCTAGTCCAGCGTGCGGACCCGAGGCAGAGTGGAGAAGTGGCCTGTGTTGAGGTGGACCCAGAGGCTGAGGAACCTTTGACCAGCACACCTCTCTGGAGAGTGACAGACTCTCTGCCTGCCGACGGTTGTCTGGTACTGCTTTAGTCTATGGAACACAGGTAATTTAAGATTAACTTCTTTTTTAGTTTATAATTATGGTGCGTTTCTTCATACAACTGAGTTACTTAATGAAGGAGCAATTATTAAATGTAATGTAATTTTAATTTTAAAGTCAATAGGTTTCCTTTGAAGATGACAATGTATCTGTGGCTAACAATGCTTTCATGTGTGACGCTTTCCTTTGGGGTCGTGACGACCTCATACACTTCACAGCCACATGGATGTATGTATTTAAAGAAGGAGGGAGCAGCCAGAGTGATTTACTGACAGACGTCAGACATCAGTAGAATCTTAGGTTCTCTTCGTTTTCAAGCTTATTGCTAGGAAGGCTGTACAATAGTAATGTTAATTGTTATAATTGATGAACGTGGAAATTGGATAAATAAAACACTGCCACTACACTTTCGCCCATATGTCCACTGCACACCTGTCACATGTGCTGAGCGCAAAATATTAATATTTATGAGTTGATTTTTATTCCTTGTTTTTTATGATTCCAAAACTGCAGCGCATAACCAGACTGGTACTGGTAGTGTGAACAACATCCAGATTCTTTGATACAATTATTTATATAGAATAGAGAATATGTCAGTCCAGATGCTGTGTGTAGTATACCTGAGAGTCATGTAGTTGGTTGTGGAACCGCTGGATCAAATCATTTAACTCGTCATTCAGTTCTGATGTGATGCTCAGGCCTGACACACTGCCTGTAGTTTCTGTGACAACTAATGACAAAGGAATTACACACAAAATATTATTCAATGTCCAATCAAGGCTGGGCGAAACTAGACAGTTGCAGTTGGGAAGCTGCATGTTATTTTAATGTTTGTTCATGCACCATACTTTTGAGTTCCCAAAACAATAATGAGGCTAAAAAAGCAACGATCTTAGAGATCGAAGCTGGTTTGCCATTGTCACCAATTGGGTACACTAAAAAAAAAAAACATGAGTGAACAAGGAGTCAGTGCTTAACTAAGCAGTGTCTATACCTATATGTATGTTTATTAATGTGTATCTCACCAGTGTCTTCAATCACAGCAAGTGCTTGCTCTGCACTGTGCTGCATGGCCATCAGAGCTTCCTGGCGGCCCTGCAGGGCCCTGAGCTGCTCCTGCTGCTCCAGCATCTTCTTCAGTAGCTCGTGCTGCTTACGCAGATTTTCCAACTCTTCCTTTTGGTCAGTACACCCAGCCTGTGGCCTACCACCCTACAAAATTCATACCCACAAACCATTATGATTGGTCTGTGCTATTCAGCAGAGACCTTACTTAGTTCTTAATCATGTCATTAGAATTTAGTCCAGACAGTCATTTGACAGCAATTTGACTGCTCACAGACAGCATTAACTTAGAAAGTGGCAGGTGCACTCCCCAGTACATGTACATACCACTGCATTTGAGGCATCTGAAGAGCGAACCTCAATGTTAAGAGAAGTGCTCTCTGCTAGTGAACCTGAGCCCATAGCAGAATCCAGGGTCCCTACATCATCCTCTTCGTTTTCCCGTGCCTATGGAAACAAGAGCAAGAACAGCCACTGACTCAAGAACTGTTTCAGCAGTTTGAAACCGTTAAGATAGCAAGTTAATACGTGTAAGGGATTCAATACACATACTGTAGATATATTAGCTAATGAAGTTTGTGGGAATAGAAAACAAACTTGGACATGTAAGGTCCCAATTTTATCAACACGTGAAATATGACACCACTGTTGAAATGTGACAAGCCAGAAAAAAAAGACATCTATTAAAAATGTATGTGTAGCAGACTGCCTAGGTAGCAAAGATGTGTTTCATTTCAGCTTTAAATTGGCTGATAAGATCCTTTGTACGTAAAATAGCAAATGTACACAAAATTATATGTAGTAAAATTTATACAAGTAAAATATAGAAAGAATATTAACCATTAGAGATACACTTACCAACATTTTCTGCAGGAACCGTAAATAGGACTTCTCTTGCTCCTTGAGGTGGTCGATGAGGTGAGAAAGACGCTCCACATTGGCCGGCACGTCATTCTTCTCCACCAGGTCATCCCGCATGGAGCTGGCCTTACTGATGTACTCCCGGATCTGTATCAGTTTGCTCACAACCTGAGACCGAACAAGGAAAGGAGGGTGGTGTATGGGTGTAGGTTTCAAACACATAAAAGACGAGAGAACAAAGACAAAAGAAAGCATAAGTGAGCGAGCAAACGCATCCACGGCTCAGGCTGGGCTAAACAAGGGCAGAACGGGGGTTGGGCAAAAAGGAAACCAAACTCACTGGGCACCAAGGATGGCATATTTATAAACTGCCCTAAATACAGCCTTGTTTCTGCCGCACTAGCTCTCCCTCACATTTATCCTAGTTCTAGTTTCACAGTAGTAGTCTGAAAGCAGTGATACATGGACAGTGCCATATGTACATGTTAGGGTTATGCAACTCAAAAGTTATGTCTTTATTAGCATTACACTGAAATAAAATAGCTGAAATAAGTCAAAATTATCATACCGAAAAGGCTTCATAAATGTTAATTACCATCTGTAACTCAATCTCTTACAGTCAATCTAGCCTACCATGAATATTTGAGTTACACATCTCCACATTACCTGGCTGCTGTCTATTTGCATTTCTCCCAGGCCATATCCTCTGTGCATTAAGAGCCCTCTCTCAGAACCACCTGGGCTGAGCCTTTGACTCTCTTTAGAAGGAATCACAGGGGTTAACGTCTCCCTGAGTCCTGGACTCTGCTTCTTGGTTTCCTTGGTGATAGCTGGGGTGGCTGGGGCAGAGAAGGAGGGAGGCTGCACTTCCTTGCTTTTGTTAGTGTTTACATGGAGAGGTAGGAAGTTGTGGGACTTCTTGTTCTCTCCAGCTAACTGCCGCTGGTTGTTGGCAGCTGTGACACGCCCCTGAGAATCACTGCCGATGCTCCTCTAAATAAAAAAAATATATATAAATCAGAGAAATCCCTACTTCAGATTCTGAACATTTTCTGTTAGGAACTCAGGTACTGTGATAGTTCGGGTTTTTGCTGTGGCCTTTTTTTCTGTTTGTTGAAATGACTGCAAAATGAAAAAGGTGAAATGTCTGATGTTCAGTGACCATTTGACATTCTCATTTCTGTGCACTGCTCTATCAGCCATTCTGCCTCAGTACTGGAACACAACAAGGTCAATAAAATGACTCTGTAGTAAACTATGAAAAATATTTTGCTGTCATTTTCTCTACAGGCTGCCTACAGGTACCACAGCAGTCCACAGGGATTTAACAACCAAAAATTAATGAATTTTGTTTGATTATTTATTTCATGACCGTAAGATTTTAGAAACAGAAAAACATGAAACCTGACGGGAAGCAGCATCTGTAGTGGGCAGTAACGAGGTTTATGGCACACTGCTGCTTGTGTCCCCAGTATTTTGGCCGCAATGGGGAAAAATAGGATTACTGGGATAGAGCATCCTTTTACCTCATCCAAGTCTGAGAAATTTATTCTCTGACGCAGCTTTTCAAGCTCGGCTTGGTCTGGGACAGACATCTGGGTGGTATATTTGACATGTGGAAAGGAATGAGGGGTGCGTGCCCTCCTGCGCCCAGCCCCAGGGGTGGACTCCGGTGAAATATCATTAGTCAGACGGCTCTCCACCACTGTAGCTGACAGCTTCTTCTTGTTCTTCTCTGAAGATCTGTTGGCTTTCTTCTGCTGTACACCCCAGTCCTGATTAACAAAAACATATTATGAATGTTTACTTTTATACAGACAGATATGAAATGTGTATATTGCTCATACTGCTCAGTCATAGAGCACCACTCAACTACTGTAGTCAAAAAACAGGAAAGTACATTTTACAAAGTAGATGCAGTTTCTGTTAACTGGCTGTATAATAACACAGATAAAGTGTATCTCAAATGTCACTTGAAAATGAAAAAGACAATTGTGCATAGTTTCCGTGTCCAGTCTGTACCATGTTGTTGAGTCTGTCCTCCAAACTGCCGTTTGTTACGGTCCAGTTGTGTAGCTCCTCCGAACTGTCATCGAACGGAGCACCTCCGGTTGCCATGTCCCACTAAATAACTAGCTGGAAATCACAACACTGTGAACACTGTTCACCACAAGTCTACACTAAGATTTCACACAAAAACAACGCAATTACAACAACGCATGATTACAACTGTCTTGAATTTGCTAGCTTAAAATACAATGAACAAGGAGTGCGCGTAAATCTACTGTTGATACTTGAAAACAACAAACCTGACATTAAACTCGACCCAATGAAATTAGCTACCGACTAGCCGATAAAATAAAAACACCGGTGGACGTGGTTTGACCTAGGATGGTTGTTTCTTTGTGATATGTCCGTGAAATGTTAGCTGCCGTGAGGTTTTGTTCGTGTGGCCCGCTCTGATTCCCGGGAAACAACAACAAGACGCGGCGGCTTAGCGCGAGACTCCCCCAACGGTGAGGGACACCGGCTAACGTTAGCTTAATGGGGAAAAGTGCAGCGTCAACTAGCGTTGTTAGCTTAAGAAAAATAATAAATATTGGAGTTTACCAAGCGACGTCTTCACTTGTAGAAACTTTAATAGTCCAAATAAGTCCCGACACTATCCGGGTTCCGTCACACAATCGCCATGGCAACATGCAATAACCCCGATGTGTAGCGGCTAACCCGTTGGTTCACATTCCATCGATATTACGTCGACAGAACAGCACAATAACAAACGTAATTGGAGTCAGTCATGAAATAAATTACAAATCTCAACTCTAACAATTCGCCAGGACTGTCAATTCTGCCTAGGTGGCTGGCTAATGCGACCTAGCTTGCTAACTACACCACGAACATAAACTTTAAATGTCTTGGTTAAAAGTTAAAGAAAAGCGGCATCTTAGCTCGCGTATAGCTGGGAATTGCGTTGATTGTTGCACTAACAATAATGTATGTAAACTATACACAGAATAATTACATAACAACTAACGAGGGGGTTGACAAAATACTGGCTTTTACTCCTATTAATTAAAATTGCGCTAGCTAACTTAGCCTGCTTTAAAACCGAGGACGTTGACATTACCATCCAGGGTAGGCGAAGCAAACGCTGTCGTCTTTCACGGGCTTTGTTGCGACTATGCGTTCAGAAAATGTTCTGACGAAAACCACTCTAATAAATAACAATGATCCTACGATCTCATCTGTTCCAACCCGCAGCGATCCACGGATTATTCCTTAGCCTGGTGTAAGCACTCCCGTACAGCAGTTGGCGCTATACATCACCAACTGGCTAATTTTTTTGACCACAGGAAGGAAACAGTAACATCGTCGAACGCTGTGTGGTCGTACCGTCGACGAAGTATCTCAGTTGTGATCCTCAATCGTGGAGTACGAGTGATATACGACATCGAAATAAGACAAGTATACTAGATTTTTTTACACTTCCACCAACCACCAGTTGTTGTGGCACTCGGACTGGCATTTATTTTCGGCTCCGCGCTGACGAGTTGTGTCGTCAGTTAGCCAGGTAGCCTTTAATGCTAAGCGGAGGGATAGCTAGCCGCGTTTTCCGCTTTAGCCCCATCTACAACTGACTGTGTTTTAGATATTTCAACTTTGCTGGGATTTTTTTCCCCTTGAGTTTGCACGGTTTTAACCAGCAGAAAATACCATGGGTTCGTCAAAGAAACACAAGGAAAAAAGCCGAGACAGGGACACTGAGGAGCGCCGCCGTGACCGCAAGAAACACCGACACAAGGACCGTGACACTTCGGAGCGAGATGGAGCTCGGGACAAAGAGAAACGAAAGCGGTCCAGGTCCAGGGAAAGAAGCGGACGGGAGAGCCGCAGCAAAGGGGACAAGAGTAGCGGCGAGCCACGCGTGAAAAAGGAGAGAGTTGACACCGGGTACGAGGAGAGCAATGCAGAAGTGGGGCCACAGTCTGCAAGCGGAGATGCTTCTCTCAGCATCGAGGAAACAAACAAACTCAGGGCGAAGCTGGGTCTGAAGCCTCTGGAGTTAAACGAGGACAAAAAGGAACTCGGCACCAAAGAGGAGCCAATAGTGGCCGCCACCATCAACCCTGTTATCATCAAGCAGCAAAAAGAGATGAAGGAGAAACTCGCCGCCTTGAAAGAAAAACGCATGCTGAACCAGAAACTGGGGAAAGTTAAGACCCTGGCTGAGGACGACTGGCTTGATGACACAGCTGCTTGGGTGGAGAGGAGCAGAAAGATGGCAAAGGAAAAGGAAATGGCAGAGAAGCGGGCCAAACTTCTGGAGGAGATGGACGAGGAGTTTGGAGTGAGCACTCTAGTAGAGGAGGAGTTTGCACAGAGCAGAAAAGATGCGTACACATCTCGAGATCTGAAGGGACTGAAAGTGCAGCACAAGGTGGACTCCTTCAGCGAGGGCAGCACTGTCATCCTGACCCTGGAAGACAAAGGTGTGCTCGTGGAGGAGGAAGATGTGCTTGTAAACGTGGGGCTGGTGGACAAGGAAAAAGCAGAGAAGAATGTGGAGCTGAAAAAGAAAAAGCCAGATTACAAGCCCTATGAAGAAGAGGAGAGTGTGGATGACATGGTCACGTTCAAGTCTCATACTGTTCTTTCCAAGTACGATGAGGAAATTGAGGGCGAAAAGAAAAAGAGCTTCCGGTTGAATACTGGGGGCTTCGCTGACGGGGAGCGAGAGCGGGAGCTCCAGGCGATGAAGGAGAGTCTGCGAAGCCAGGCTCAGTCCCTTGAAATGCCCGCCCTCGCTCTCGCCTCAGAGTATTTCACACCTCAGGAAATGGTGGGCTTCAAAAAGACAAAACGCCGCGTGAGGAAGATCAGGAAGAAGGAAAAGTCGATTGCAGATGAAATTCTCGCCGATGACACTCGTAGCTCTGATTTTGGCTCCAGGACACGAGGTCGTGGACACAGACAGGTGGATACAGATGGCGTGGAATTAAAGGAGGAGGAGAACAAACTGCCTCAGAACATCCCCCTGATGTCTGACGACATTAGGATGGCAGAAATGGACATAAGCGATGAAGACGACTTCATAGTTCCTGAAGCAGCTGTAATTGAGGAGGACGAGGCAGAGCAGGAGCTGCAGAAACAACTGGAGAAACAGAGGAAACTGAAGCAGAAGCAGCTTCTTAAAGACTCGGGCGAGAAAGTGGCAGAGCAGATTAAAATGCTTAGTAATGATGAGACTGACAACGATCCTGAAAGGAAGAACAACATTGTTTTTAATGCCACCTCAGAGTTTTGCAGAACTCTGGGTGATATTCCAACTTATGGACTGTCAGGGAACAGAGAGGACCAAGAAGAAATTATGGACTTTGAACAGGAGGAAGAGAAAGATGATGCTGGCGTTTCAGACTCGGAAATGGATGATAATGTTGGATGGAGCACAGTTAACTTGGATGAAGAGCAAAAACAACCTGACTTCTCCACAGCCTCAGCCACCATTTTAGATGAGGAGCCCATTGTCAACTCTGGCCTTGCTGCAGCCCTGCTGTTGTGCAAAAACAAAGGTCTACTGGACACTCAAATGCAGAAGGTAGCTCGTGTCAAAGCAACAAAGGGCGCCCTGCCTAATGACAACTATTGCATTGAGGACAAGCTGGCCTTTGATGACAAATATAGTCGCAGAGAAGAATACAGAGGCTTCACACAAGACTTCAAGGAGAAAGAAAGCTACAAGCCTGACGTCAAGATTGAGTATGTGGACGAGTCCGGTCGAAGACTCTGCCCTAAAGAAGCATTCAGGCAGCTTTCACACCGATTCCATGGTAAAGGGTCTGGGAAGATGAAGACAGAGAAGAGGATGAAAAAGTTGGAAGAAGAAGCTCTGCTGAAAAAGATGAGCAGCAGTGATACCCCTCTGGGGACTGTGGCTTTGCTTCAGGAGAAGCAGAAATCTCAGAAAACGCCATATATTGTGCTCAGTGGGAGTGGGAAAAGTATGAATGCAAACACCATCACAAAATAAGTAACTGGATTATCTTTAATAATACATTTGAAATATATGCTCACACACTGAATCTCTTGAGTAAAGTACCCTGCTACAATTTCATGACCTTGTCATGCAAGCATCGTTATTGTAGTAATGTAAAATAAAAATTAGTATAAATGAAAGATTTTTTTGTTTTTCAGTGTTTTAAGATGATGAGTAACTCATTAGGTAACTCAACACAATGAGAATGCTGTTTTAAGAATCCTGCTTTTGTTGCGTATAAATACATCCTTAGTTTAGTTTCATATGTATGCACTGCTTCTTATTTTCTGCTTGGTTTGAATTAGGCCACTTAGTAGTGAGCAAACGTGTTGTATAATATGCATTTGGTATATGACTTTAAAGTTGATTTTCACTGAGTGTTATGTTAGTGTGATTTACAATCCAATTAAATTGCCAGTAATTGAACATTGAAAAAGCCTTTGTAGAATTTGTACATGGTCTATTTCACTCATGGTTTAATTTAAACGTAAAATTATAATGGATAAACAATATGCAAGGTCATTTTTTAATGAAGGTTACCATGCTTCACAGATCATTATGTTGCTGGTCTTTCATCAATGTCGGTATTAATTAGGTCAAAAAAGAACAAATATTTGTATTCTGAAATTAATTCTTACAACTAGACTTTGTATTATTTTGTTCTCTCTTTATTTAGGACGTTGTGTGTGTTTTTTCCCCCTGTCCGGGGAGACTGCAGAAACCAGAGGGTGGCGGCAGTGCGCCTAAAACCACCATTAAACAACACTAGAAGAAGTCCAAGTACTAAAACCTTGGTATAATATTTAATCACAAGCTGTATTGACAGACACATACGTAATGCGTCATTGTGGAAAATATGTCCCGCATTTGTAAGACTTTTTGCTGACAACCCAATAATTGTTCCTAGCAGCGACTGTTTTGCGAAAACAAACGTCGAATCAAGTTGCGCATTGAAACTACGGCTGATTTGACCAGTAGCTAGCAAAAAAAAAAAAAAGCTAGCGAGCTAACATTGCTTCAACCAGCACGGCATGCACGGTTGATGGCTGAAGTGGTACACGAAAAAGGTAGGTGTGACGGAAACACAAACACAATATTATATTTTGCTCAGTGAGTAACAACAAAGAAACGCCGCGAGAGGCACAACAAAATGAATCGAATCCCATACGAGGTGTCAGCTTGTTTGAACGCATCCTCTTGTTTAGCTAACGACGGGTGGTATTTAAAGTAGCATTAATGAAATGGCTTGTTGTTGCTTCAGGTACCTCATTATATACGAACTGCACGTACTCAACGTTAGTAAATAGCCGTCTGGCTATTTTGAAAGTTTTCATTTTCTCCATCTAAGTGTTGCTGGTAAGACGAACTAAACATTAGCAAAGCAGAATCATACCATCCATATGTTGACACATGCATTGTCCATGTTCTTCTTTAACAACAGTGGACATTCTATGTTATGTTCTAATAATTATTATACATGAGTATGTGTAGTTATGTTACGTATTCGACGAATTGCAGCAAACATTATCGCATTTCTCTGTTGTCACTGATGACATCACTCCCTCTTATCGCACTAATTATGGCGTAATAATTTGAAATGCCGAACTTTTGAATCTAGTCCTAAAGTGCTGACTTCAATGAAGTCCGTTTACACGGTGTTGCAAATGTCTGTACCACACAGTTTGTAAATACACTGAAGATGTGAGCAAACTCGCTTGTTCACATGTTCAATGTAATATCAATGTCAGTTTATTTTTTTTGTTCTTCAGACTCTAACCTCACAGTGAAACCACCGGTTGTTGTGATGTCAGAGTCTAAGCCCCCTACGCCAACACCTGGAGACACGTACAAGGGTTGGCTCTTCAAATGGACTAACTACATAAAAGGTTACCAGAGACGCTGGTTTGTTTTAAGCAATGGACTGTTGTCATATTATAGGTAAGTTGTATCCACTTCCCTGTAGGTATCAGGTGGTATCTAGCAGGGGTGCATCCACATAACATTCTCAGTAACTTTGATTATGCGTATTGAAATCACATTACCATAATTTTCTTTTTTATTTTACATTTCAGTGTCATCCAGAGTAACAACATACTGAAAAAGCACCCAGTGCCATTTACTTAAAAAAAATCATCAGCCCTATGCGTTACACAAGTCATGAATCGTGACTATCAGTCATAGCTTCAGACACTTGCAAATGTGGCAAAGTGACATAAGTGTTTCACCAAAACATCCACTTTAATTCATTTTATTGGTTCATTTTCTATCCTATCTGTGTTTAATGTAGAGCTGTACGTGTACGGGTATGTGAGTCTGTGTGTGGGATGCAGAGACAGAAGGGAGACACGAGATCACGTAAAACAATATATTATCGAAAGTGTCCTAATTTCTGTAACCAGTGCATCTTTGTCTATGTATTTGTTTTCCCTCTGCGTTGTGTATTGAAGGAATGATGAGACAGAGGACGACCGATCTGGATCTCTGGACTCTTTACTCACAAATCAGTGAAAATAAAAACACACAGGCTGGATGAGCTGCTCTAAAAGTGTGCCTCTGGCTGGACACACTCCTTGCCAGTAGGGGTTGGATCTGGCCAGAACACATCTCACGTCTCTGTCTGTGCGTTCCACAGGCACACTTACATACACGCACACACAGGCACACACATACAGCTCTACATTAAAAACAGGTAGGATAGAAAATGAAACCAATAAAATGAATCAAACTGGATGTTTTGGTGAAACACTCCTGTTACTTTGCCACACTTGCAAGTGTCTGAAGCTACTGATGTCTGATAGTCACAATTTATTATTAATAATAATAATCATCATCTTCATCACATGTTAAACAAGTAATGGCCACAAACAAGTCATGGCCACGAGATACTAAAAAACATCTCGTGGCCACGACTTGTATAAAGTGTAGCCCCAAGATCTTATTTTTACACCCATGTCGCCAGGCGGGATAAGAAGATATTTGCAATGCAGCCATTTATTCTGTTTGTGTTCAGAACCCAGGCAGAGATGGGGCACACATGCAGAGGCACCATCAACTTGGCCACAGCCAATATTGCTGTGGAGGACTCGTGCAATTTTGTCATTTCAAACGGCGGCGCACAGACTTACCATTTGAAGGCAAGCTCAGAAGTAGAGCGGCAACGATGGATCACAGCGCTGGAGCTCGCCAAGGCAAAGGCTGTCCGTATGCAGGCCGAATCCGGTAAGAGGGAAGAAACGTTGGCGACTAAAATGAAGATTTTTGTTGAAATTAATAAAGCAGCATCTAATGTTGTGCATAAATGTGCACATCATATAATCTTGATATATCTTCCATGTCCCTCTTCTCAGATGACTCAGGTGACGATTGTTCCACAACACCCTCCACCTCAGGACAGGGTGGAGGCTGCCGTAACTCAGAAATTCAGACCACACTACGAGCAATGAGCAGTAAGGTGGAGGACCTCACCACCTGCAATGATCTCATCGTCAAGCATGGATCTGCCCTTCAAAGGTATCAGTTATTTGAACAGTTTAACTACTTAAGAAAGAAGCAATATTATTCAAAGAAAAGAAGCATAGTGGTCATTTGAATGTCATGTTTGTCTTGTTGTTTGTCCCTTACGATATCATTTTCTTCTATTCTAACACAGGTCTTTGTCAGAGCTGGAGGGGATCCAGGTGGGCGGTGACACCGGGGAGAAGATCAGACAAGTCACAGAGAGGGCCACTCTTTTCAGAATCACCTCTAATGCCATGATAAATGTAAGATGCCCCAGTGTGAATTAAGAAGGAACACAGTACACAGTTGTTAACTTTCTTTCTAACATTTTGCTGTCATGTTGACTATGTCCCAAAGGCATGTGGAGACTTCCTCTCCCTGGCCCAGAGTCACAGTAAGCGCTGGCAGAAGGCCTTACAGACTGAAAGAGACCAGAGGATACGGTTGGAGGAGACTCTGGAGCAGCTGGCTAAGCAGCACAACCACTTGGAAAGAGCTTTCAGAGGGGCTACAGTTCTCCCCATGTCATTTAGCAATCCCGCTTTAGGTAACAAAGGTAAAGGCTCTGAACTCCAGTTGAACGTTTGTCTTAGCACCTTGAACCAATCAGATGAGCCTAGTGTAGCCTGTTTATCATTCGTCTTATAGTGTTTCACTGTCTTTCATCACGTTAGGTGGCGTTTCTGGAAAAGGTGACGCGAGTGATGAAGATGATGACAATGAGTTCTTTGATGCTATGGAAGACCCAGCAGAGTTCATAACTGTCCCCGCTGACCCTAAATATCACAGGTGCTTTACATTTTCAGATGTCTATCAACTTTTTGGGCTTATTTTTTTCTTTCTCTGCCCTGTCTTTTCTTAAAATGTGTCACATGTCTTCTGTATTCTTTAGGAGATCTGGCAGCAATGTTAGCGGGATAAGCAGTGAGACGGGAATGGACGATCAGTCTGTAAATGTGTGTAAAGTTTTTCTTTTATCATGCGCAGACAAGTTCTGATATATACTGACTTGTCTTCTCTGCTTGTCAACATCCTTAAGTTTCCTGTCTCTTAAGGATGGTTTCCCGTTCTTCTTTCAGTCTGATGAACTATCTCTGGCATCCAATCCCGAGTCTCCTCAGCCTGTTGAAGTTGAGCCAATTAGACAAAGACGGACTCGTATCCCTGACAAGCCCAACTATTACCTCAACCTATGGAGCATCATGAAGAACTGTATCGGAAAGGAGCTCTCAAAGATACCAATGCCTGTAAAAAAAACAAAAACAAAAAAAACAACTAAAAGATTGTCTGGGATCAAAAGGGCTTTTCTTTGAAAATTAATTAAAGTAATCTTTATTTCTTTATGCATTTGTACTTGCTAGGTCAATTTCAACGAGCCTCTTTCCATGCTGCAACGTCTATCTGAAGACCTCGAATACTACGAGCTGCTGGATAAGGCTGCTAAATGTCAGAATTCTCTTGAGCAGATGTGTTATGTGGCCGCTTTCACCGTCTCCTCTTATTCCACCACTGTGCTCCGGACAGGAAAACCCTTCAATCCTCTGCTGGGAGAAACGTTTGAGCTTGATCGGCTCAGGGAGTGTGGTTACCGCTCCCTGTGTGAACAGGTGTGATAAAAACAAACTTGATAATAAACCTTAAAACCGTTAACATTCTTGTTTTGGACCATGCACAGGATCACAGTAATGTTTTAGCCTTACATAAATTCAAGGCATGACACAATTAAAATGCTCTTACATTGTTTTTATTATATCTACTCTCCTCTCACTTAATTTGCATCTTCTCAGGTGAGTCACCACCCACCTGCTGCAGCTCATCATGCTATCTCTGAAAAGGGCTGGACACTCAAACAAGAAATTATATTGTCCAGCAAGTTTAGAGGCAAATATCTCTCCATCATACCCTTGGGTGAGTTTGTTTGTTAAGGAATTTGTTCATCTCTGTGCTTTGTGTCCCTATGTTCATTTTTAAAATAATTCCTTATTTGTATAAGTGTCTTATTTTTAATCTTCTTTCAACACTGTAGATTAGGTTTTCATTGAGCAGGGTTAAAACAAATGCTCTCCCTTACCAGGTTCTATCCAGTGTATATTTGATAAGAGCAAAAATCACTACTCGTGGAAAAAAGTTACAACAACAGTGCATAACATTATTGTTGGGAAATTATGGATTGATCAGGTATGGTATTGTTTATATTCATGTTATTATTATCAATCCTATGACACGACTATTTAAGAATAAACATATGATGCAATGTCTTCTTGCATTCTCTATCCAGTCAGGGGAGATAGATGTGGTGAATCACAGGACAGGAGATCGCTGCCACCTCAAGTTTTCTCCCTACAGTTATTTCTCCAGAGATGTACCAAGAAAGGTCAGTGAAAGATAGCCACAAAACACTGATATAATTTTGAGTATTCTAGCAAATTATTAGATTTATTTTTCTTGTCACTGCATTGGTCTTTTTGCCTGTTGATTGTTTCGGAATTATTCAGCTACCTCTAAACTATGCTTTTATGACTTTTATAAATTCTCATGTTGCCTTCTGACAGCTTTTCTCATGCGTTTTAAGTGAAAGCTGTGTTTTTCTCTCAGGTAACAGGAGTAGTAACAGATAAGAATGGAAAGGCCCATTATGTGTTGTCTGGAACATGGGATGAGAGGATGGAGTTCTCCAGGGTAATGCAGAGCAGTAGAGGCGAGAACAGCACTGAGGGCAAACAAAGAACGGTCTATCAGACCCTCAAAGCCAAAGAAATCTGGAGAAAGAACCCTTTACCGTAAGTATTTTTAAGTCAATCAAATTTTATCGGTATATCCCATATTCACAAATTGCAATTTGCCTCATAGGGCTTTAACAAAGTGTGACATCCTCTGACCTACACCCTCAGCTAGGGTGAGGAAAAACCCTTTTTAACAGGGGAAAGATGCAGAAACCTCCAGGAGAGACTCATGTGAGGGATCCTCACCCTGGGATAGACAGAAATGCAATGGATGCCAGGTGTACACAACACATCAACAAAATGACAGAGAGAGCGAAAGGGCACTGTATGACTTGTTAGTTAGCCTAATTATACAAGTAGATTTAATAATATAATATAATATAATATAATATAATATAATATAATATAATATAATATAATATAATATAATATAATATAATATATTACAATACAGCCACTTTAAGGACTTACTGGTGCAGCCTGATAGTAGTGAATTACAATAATCAAGCCTGGATGTGACAACGGTGTGGGATAATCCAGGATCCATCCAGGATTGAATGTCTTTGAGACATGCTTGGAGTTTACAGAGTGTTTTCTAATAATGTTCCCTAATGGCAGCATGTATAACATAAATAACACTGGGCCATGCACAGAGCCCTGATCTTTTATTACATTGACTTTTCAGAGAGGGAGCAGAGAACATGTACTACTTCTCCTCACTGGCCTTGACTCTCAATGAACCTGAGGAGGGAGTGGCACCAACAGACAGTCGAAGACGCCCTGACCAGCGATTAATGGAGGAGGGCCACTGGGATGAGGCAAACGCAGAGAAACAGAGGCTAGAAGAAAAACAGCGCACATCCCGTCGAGTTAGGGAAAGGGAAGCTGTCAAAGCTGCCAACTCACCGGAAGAAGGTAGGAAAAAAAGAATGCCATTTGTTTTTGGAGTTTGTCTCTGTCTTGTGCTCCTGTCCAGTGTTTTTCTGTCCATTCAACCTCCCCCACTTTGATATACATTGTCTGCTTCGCTCTGTCTCAAACCAAAGCTGTCACAGAAGATTCATTCAGTGCCTAGTCTTTTCTTACTCTCATATTATGTGTTGTATTCATGCTAGAATCAAAACCCCATACACATACATGTTTGTGTGAAATAGGAAGGTGGGATAAGTAAATGTCTTTTACATCATCCTGAAATCATCTCACCTACATTTTACTGCCTCTTCATTTGTTTAGCTGATGCACTGGAGACTGGCACAGAAGCAACTGTTTCTGATGAAAGCAAGTATCCTCTCGACAGCTACACTTTGTGTACTTTTTAAACAGTGCCTTTTAACAAGGCAGTAAGAAATGGCCTTGGCCCTAAACACAGTGTGCTGGGAGGCTTGTTTCCCTCGTCTGCTGATATCACAGATTCAATAAGAAATGGCTTTTCGCACCTGCTGCTGGAAACGTGACAGTAAAAGCTTTCCTCACACGTAACATTTTTACTGCTCTTGTTTATGTTGAAGGTAAAGTCGTATGTATCATAGGTGGAAGTTAATGGGTGTAATGGCTTACGTCATTCATTTTAATTCAGTTCAATGTAAAAAACTGTATTTGTGCCCAGGGAGCAATTTAAGGCGCTTAGAGCAGCAGCATTACAAAAAATAATAGTAAAAAGGCATGTTATTTATTTATATTTATATAGTCTGTATTTGGTTTGCGATGAATATGTAAACATTAGGTCTGTAGGGCGTAAAATGCTGCAAAAAGCACTTTCAAACTGTACACAAACAAGAATTGGTGTGATTTTTTTTGTCTATGAGATGATTTTTATCTTTTTTTTGTGCTGGTGTTGCTCAGCTGACATAGAGGACCTTCATACACCTGTTGCATGCAAGTAGCCCCTTTTCACTTGCTATTCCTCTTACAATACTCAGACCCTTACCTTTCTTTTATTTCTAAACTCCTCTTTATTCTTATTCTGATATTCTTTCCCTTATTTAAGCAAGATTGTGGTTCTGACATAACATACAATGCAAATACATCATATTTTCTAGTAATGTCATCGAAGCAAGATTTTGAAAAAAGTTCATGTTCTATTATTGCCTCTCTGTATCTTTGGCAACCTGCTCTATTTTAGTTGAAGGCAATGAAGGTCCTCATGGTACTCCGGCCAAAAGCAAGTAACATTAATCCTCAATTAGACATTAGTTATTAATCCTTTGGTGATCCCTTTAGGGACTAGCTTCAGATACCTTCACAACCCAGAGCAGTCATGTGTTAGTCATTGATCAGTGGATTAGTTGTGAGCCTTTTTCCTTAGATGAGAAATTAATCATAAAATAAAAAAATATATTTTTATGCCTTCATTAGGTTCATTTGAAGGCCAAACAACAGGTAACCTTTATTATGTCTTTTTCTTATTACACTATGTGTGAGCATATCAGCTTCATTTCAGCTTGATTTGCTGCTCTGGTTTATTGGTCTTTGTCCATCTTGGTAAAATATTTTCTCTTTTGTTACCCTGTAGTGGCCCATCAGGACAACTACCAAGCCCTGTGGTTTGAGAAGACAGCCGACCCCATATCTGGAGACACCATGCATGTCTACAAAGGGGGTTACTGGGAGACGAAGGACCAAGGCAGCTGGGACATTTGCCCTGATATCTTCTGATCACAGGCCCTGATATCTTCTGATCACAGATCATCAGCCTGTTTTTATCAGTGGTGATGCACAAATGTGAAGAGTAAGAAGTGACTTTACTACCTTACGTCAGCTAAAGTGGGGACTCAAGCCTGATACAACAATTTGTGTCTATAGCTTCAACAGGTTACTCCCATCAGCACCACTATTACAGCAGACATTTGCTCAGGATCAAATACATGTGTATTTCACCCGAGATCAAAATACAATGCACATAGTGTTGTATCTGGCCAGCGTTGAGAAACCCACTCACTGCCTCTCAAAGCCTTGTTTACTTTGGTCTTTGTCTGCTGCTTGTCCCATGACAGTGTAATCATCAAATAATGTTTCTGTTTCTTTTTTACGTTCCTTCTTTTTGCATTTCCCAGCGGAGCACCACTGCAGACCACATGAAAAGGCTTCAGCGTTTCTTTTTTCTAACATGTGAAACTGCGATTGACTTTGAATTTACAATGAATTTAGGTGTCACACATTCACTGAAATGAAACAACAGCTTTAGAGGTATGCTATAGCTCTAATTAGCATTTAAAACCTTTACACTCAAATAGGCTTGTTGAGTGATATATTTGTGAAATACATCGCAGTTGAAAGTGGTTTGTTATGACAATGCCTCTCCTTTTTTTTTTTAGAAAGTATGGTTTGTTTATTATAAAAACCCCTGATTATGAGTCTTAAATTGCTACCTTATTTTGTTTTTTGTCACACCTTTAAAGAATAACATTTCTTTTTCTATTTTATTCACAAAGAATAATGGAATTTCTATACAGGAGTGTTTTATTTTGAATGTATTTTGAATATGTATTCTTTATATTGTATATTAACATATTGAATACCATATAAACTGTAAAAAGTAGTACTAGGCAAATAGAAATCTGGAATAAGAAATTTCTTGTGGTATTCCTGCAAGATTAAAATTGACATTGACACTGAAGTGGTGCACAGATTTTGACTGGCTCGATGATTAGTGAAGAGAAATATGATGCAAGATTGTTTGTTGTCCTGGTTTCCCTTAAACTTATGGACCGTAGCTTTATTGTTGGGATATGTTGTTCTTTTGTGTGTAAAATTATAACAGAAAGCAATAAGAGTGCCTCCGTGTGTGTGCACAATATGGAAGGAAATGATGTTTGAAGTTGTGTGAAGTTAAAGTACGTTAACACCTAAATTCTGTTTTTGCATTTGTCTCTGCTTTTGTTTGTCAAGTTTGTGTGGTTGATGAAAATATGAAATTCACTTTTATATTCAAGTGTACTTAAAAGGAGAACACTGGAAGATGAAGTTGACAAATATTCATGTCATAAATATTTATGTGTAAATATATTAAAATAAAGTAAGATAACTGTATGTAAGATTAACTGGATTTAGTGAAGGGGAAATTTTAAAGCAGCGATGCACGTTCGTTTTAATTTTATTTACACTTACACGATGAGTGTTTGAGATAAGCGCAACCTCTAACTATGCAATTTCAAAAACAAAACCTAAGACATAATTTTAAAAATCAACAAAAAATCAACAAAAAATGTTTAGAACAAACAAACAACTCAATGAAAAATACATTTATTTCAAAGTATAACATGGCGTCATGAAATCTGACAAGATTTTCACTTTAGAAACATTAAAAATTCTGAAAAGTCATAGTAAAACATTACGTAACGAAATGGGGCAAGAAGCAAACGTTTGAAAAACTGTCAAAAGTTAGTCGGAAGCGTCAAATTGGATGAAAAAAAAAACACTTTGTCCAAACATCAAAAATTGGTCCGAATGTCATAATAATGTGTCGTCGTGAAAAAAAACACTTTATGAAAAACGTCAAAAATTGGTCCAAAACGTCCTAGTATAGCATGTCGTCACAAAACGGGTGAAAAAAATTTGTCTGAAGCATCATAGTATAGCATGTCATCGACAATCAGGCAAAGAAAATCACTTTTAGAATTTTTTTTTCGAAATGCCCCACTAGAAAACCTCATTTTCTCATTGGTCCAAAATCGCAAAAAAACATAAGGGGTTAGTATGTCGAAAAATGCCCAAAAACGGCCCAGAATTAAAAAAGGAAATAACGTGCTAGAATGGCAGAAAATGGCATAAAATAACCACCCAGAATGATATTTTGTTGATTAGTTGCCAGAAAACATAATTTTTTAATTGGTCCAAAGTCGCAAAAACACGTAAGGGGATAGATAGTATGTTGAAAATGCCCCAAAACTGCCAAAAATTAAAAATAAAAATAACTCGCTAAAATGGCAGAAAATTGCATGAAATAACGCTATTTTCTGTCATTGCAGTGGGTTATTTCCCTTTTTAATTTTTGGCCGTTTTGGGGCATTTTCGACATACTAACCCCTTACAATTTTTTGCGATTTTGGACCAATGAGAAAATGAGGTGTTGTACCGTCTAATCGACAAAATATCATTCTGGGGGGTTATTTCATGCCATTTTCTGACATTCGAGCGCGTTATTTCCCTTTTTAATTTTTGGCCATTTTTGAGCATTTTTGACATACTAACCCCTTACGTTTTTTTTTTTTCAAATTTCTGACCTATGAGAAAATGAGGTTTTCTGGCAACTAACAAAACAAAATATCATTTTGGGGGGTTATTTCATGCCATTTTCTGACATTCGAGCGCGTTATTTCCCTTTTTAATTTTTGGCC
>JAFBJQ010001853.1:393958-419359 GCA_016785345.1 Trinectes maculatus | reverse complement strand
CCGTTTTTGGACATTTTCGACATACTAACCCCTTATGTATTTTTTCAAAGTTTTGACCTATGTGAAAATGAGGTTTTCTGGCGTCTAATCAACAAATTCTCATTCTGGGGGGTGATTGCACACTATTTCCTGCCATTCCAGCGCGTTTTTTCCACTTTTAATGTTCGGCCGTTTTTGGACATTTTCGACATACTAACCCCTTACGTTTTTTTTCAAAGTTTTGACCTATGGGAAAATGAGGTTTTCTGGCGTCTAATCAACGAAATATCATTCTGGGGGTGATTGCACACTATTTCCTGCCATTCTAGCGCGTTTTTTCCACTTTTAATTTTCGGACGTTTTTCGACATTTCCGACATACTAACCCCTTATGTTTTTTTTCAAATTTTTGACCTATGAGAAAATGAGGTTTTCTGGCGTCTAATCAACGAAATATTATTCTGGGGGGTGATTGCACACTATTTCCTGCCATTCCAGCGCGTTTTTTCCACTTTTAATGTTCGGCCGTTTTTGGACATTTTCGACATACTAACCCCTTACGTTTTTTTCAAAGTTCTGACCTATGAGGTTTTCTGGCGTCTAATCAACGAAATATCATTCTGGGGGTGATTGCACACTATTTCCTGCCATTCTAGCGCGTTTTTTCCATTTTTAATTATCGGCCGTTTTTGGACATTTTCGACATACTAACCCCTTACGTTTTTTTTTTCAAATTTCTTACCCACGAGAAAATGAGGTTTTCTGGCATCTAATCAACGAAATATCATTCTGGGGGTGATTGCACACTATTTCCTGCCATTCTAGCGCGTTTTTTCCACTTTTAATTTTCGGACGTTTTTGGACATTTCCGACATACTAACCCCTTATGTTTTTTTTCAAATTTTTGACCTATGAGAAAATGAGGTTTTCTGGCGTCTAATCAACGAAATATCGTTCTGGGGGTGATTGCACACTATTCCCTGCCATTCTAGCGCGTTTTTTCCACTTTTAATTTTCGGCCGTTTTTGGACATTTTCGACATACTAACCCCTTACGTTTTTTTCAAAGTTCTGACCTATGAGGTTTTCTGGCGTCTAATCAACGAAATATCATTCTGGGGGTGATTGCACACTATTTCCTGCCATTCTAGCGCGTTTTTTCCACTTTTAATTTTCGGCCGTTTTTGGACATTTTCGACATACTAACCCCTTATGTATTTTTTCAAAGTTTTGACCTATGTGAAAATGAGGTTTTCTGGCGTCTAATCAACAAATTCTCATTCTGGGGGGTGATTTCATGATATTTTCTACCATTCTAGCGCGTTATTTCCCTTTTTAATTTTTGGCCGTTTTTGGGCATTTTTGACATACTAACCCCTTATGTTTTTTTGCGATTGTGGACCAATGAGAAAATGAGGTTTTCTGGCGTCTAATCAACAAAATATCATTCTGGGGGGTTATTTCGTGCTATTTTCTGCCATTGTAGCGCATTATTTCTACTTCTAATTTTTGGCCGTTTTTGGGTATTTTCGACATACTAACCACTTACTTTTTTTTGCAATTTTTGAACTATGAGAAAATTAGGTTGTCGTCGCGAAATGTGCAAAAAAGTCACTTTTTGGAAAAACGTCGAAAATTGGTCCAGAACGGCATAGTATAGCATGTTGTCGCTAAATGGGCGAAAAAAGTAACTTTTTGGAAAATCGTCCAAATTCGGTCCAGATCGTCACAGTGTAGCATGTTGTCTTAAAACAAAAAGTGACTTCTTGGAAAAATGTCTAAAATTGGTCCGAAACGTAACAAGATAGCATGCCGTCGCGAAATGGGCGAAAACAGTCACTTTTTGGAAAACCTTCAAAAGTTGGTCCAGAACATCATCGCATAGAATGTCGTAGAGAAACAGGCATTTTTGGAAAAATGTTGAAAATTTGTCCAAAAAGTAATGGTACAGCATGTCGTCATGAAACTGGCGAAAAAAATAATAACTTTTTGGATAAACGTTGAAAATTTGTCCGGAACATCATAGTGTAGCATGTCATTGCGAAACAGGTGAAAAAAGTTACTTTTTGGAAAACATGTATATATATGCCGCTATATATGCTGTCAAAAAAATTGCGTTATACAAGATAGATTGATAAATAGGTAGCTTTATTGTTATTGGATGGCAACCATACAGTGAATTTTAAATTGCAACTCTGTATGATGCAACAACAAACACACACCATCAATAAATGAATTTGGGTATGTGTCTTTTTATGGATCTGTATCATCTTCCCAATAGTAAGAATTTAAACTGCTGCTGTGAAGGGTATGTGGGATCCTTGGTGATATTCGCAGCTCTGCAATGGTAGCGTTAACTGTCATTGTCCTCTCGGGAGGGAAGAGGTGAGTTTTTGAGGAAAACGTTATAATATGTTGTCAAAAATAAAAAAAACAAAACAACATAGTTTGGTATAGCATCACAAAGTCTGGCAAAATTCTCACAAAAAAATTGTATACTATACTGTCAAACATTTAACAACGTCATAGATAGATAGATAGATAGATAGATAGATAGATAGATAGATAGATAGATAGATAGATAGATAGACAGATAGATAGATAGATAGATATCAATAAAACATTATAAACGTAAAAAATCATAAGATATAAGATATCTTTAAACACATAAAACATAAAATAAAATATACGAAATTGTACAAAGAATATACAAAGAAACAGTCAAGTAAACAATGATTATGCATGAATACAAAATGTGATTCTACATGTTTGCACAATTAATGACTTTTGTCTTGCAAATCTCGAAGTCTGTGAGAAAAAATCTCAACGTGTCCATAATACTTCATCGTCAGCAAGGCCATACATTTTTGAAAAATATTTTTAATTTTTTTTTTTTGAAAAAGCCATGCCTTAGTAAGGCGTCAAACTTTTGAAAAATGACGAAAAACATGAAAACGTCGATTAAAAAAAAATAAAAAACCCCTCATACTACAGCAATGCTTGTGCTGTGTACTGTATTTCGAAACTTCAAGCGCGGGTGGTGGTGGGGTTGTGTGTCTCCTCTCGCTCGGCAGGCGTGGGTGTTAAAAACAAACTCATCTTGGCGTGACATCAGCATCTCGGTGTGCGGCTCGGCTAGCTAACGTCTACAGTATCTGTTATCGTCTGTGAAGGCTGTTGTTTGTCACACAGGTTGTGTGGTTGTACCGTTTGTTTTGTGATTCGCTAGCTGACGACAAAATATGTCGGTAAATGGACCTGAACGTGGAGAAGACTCCACAGACGCGAGGCGAAACGACGAAAAACAGTGAGTTACTGTTAGCTAGTTAGCTGGCTACATCTATTGTTGTTAGCAGAGAGGGATGGGGAAACTGGTACGTTCCAGGACTTAGCATGTTATACTATCTAAGCTCATTGTTTACAACACACTGGCAAATGTTTGTAATTATACATTGAGGAAAACTGAATACATTAGTTATTTTTTCAGTTGTTCACGTTAGCGTTTTTCTTGCTTGGGCGTTGCTCCCAGCAAATTGTTGTGGTACGTTTGGATCATAGACCCCGCGTTTGTTTGTTGTCTTTCAGGTCATCGGAGTATTCGTCTGTTCCCATGGACGTGGACGCAAAGTCCCAGGCCCACAGCTTCAGGTACAGCCTCAGTTTCCGCAGCATCGGCCAGTGTGTCATCATCAACAACAAGAACTTCGATAGAAACACAGGTATCTTAATCTGTCTATTTCAGCGCGATGAAATTCAACACGAAATGGTCAACACGAAAACCCACAAAAGTAAAAGCTGAAAAAGCTAACATTTGTGAACATGTTGTCATAACAGTAACGTTTATAGAAAAATGATTTCGACTTGAATTGTTTCCTGCTGTCCAGTCCGTGCTGGGGCTTTCCTGCGCAGGCCTAAAAATAATGGGTCAGATGGCTCAAATGTCCATTGTTAAATCTTTGAGTAGCAGGTAGGAGTTAGCTGCCAATATTGGTACCTGTTATCCCTATAATGCTGTCTACAGTTTCCTGTTGGTGTGCACAAAGAGCTCCAACTAGGTAAACTATTTTGATGAAAGGTTACATTTAACACCATCATGTGATCGTGTAGTGTCTGTCCATCTTTTTGCAACCTCCGCATCTGCATATACTGAATACTTCAAGACCAGTATTACATGAAAGCAGATTTGCCTTTTTGCAGGTAAAAGTAAAGCAATTATTTACTTTGAGTGTAAATAATTGAGTCACCTGCTCTGTTGTAGACAGAGCAGGTGACTCACTCGTGTGATGATAGGTGTGCAAGGGGATCCCGTTTACACTCTGGGTATGATTTAACCACATCCCTTGCCAGTTAATCAAATTTTCGTGTCTGATTATGTCCTCTTCTGGCTCTGGAGAAAGAAACGATAAGGTGGTTACAATATAATTCTTATACATCCTTGCATTTATTTAAAGACAAAAACAACTCAATAACTGCCTGTGTCATTGTCTTACCAGGAAGGTCAGGTAACCACATGATTTGCGGTCATCACATGAATCTGTATGCTTTGCTTGGTTCCTCTTTGAAGCTTGATTTGGACTGTGGAGAATTAAATGTATAACAATGACCATTACGTACATGTATTTAATGGCCAATTACACAGTTATAGTATTTAGAAACAGTCACCATAGATCATATATGTCCTTTAGGTCTACATAACCTTTTTGTAAAGCCTGTTTATGTCTGCTGGATAAGGTAAAAAATGGGAGAGTCTTTGCTTTCTGAGGATATAAACGTCTGATGTCTGCAATAGTTGCAGACAGTGTATTCAGTATTAAATTGAAGTCCTTGTCAATGCTTTGTTGTAATCTGGGATGTTGTGCTGTCTACAGTTGAAGAGCTGTGTCTGCTCGTACTGAAAGAATGTCAAACATCTGGCTCAAAAGACCTTGAATATCAACGCAAGCAATTACAGCTTAGTCTGACCTTGGTGCCTGAAGATGGGTTTACAGTCTTGTTGTCACAAACCTGCCTAGCAGGACTAACTGAATACACATGACTGCTTTCTTAAAACGACAAGTTGATGTTCTGAGTGCATATGCATCATATTAATGGAAGAACAGCAGCAGTAGTTAAGCTGGTCAGATGTCTTATATACCTTTCATTTGCTCAACCAAGAAAATTCTTGTTAGCCCTGGTCATACTCCCATGCCACTGTCGCTAATATTTTGTGTTATAACTAGCAAGGTATCTTTAGTCCACAGCCATTGTCCCAGACTTAAACCATTTTAATGTTTTTTTATTATCATATCAGTATATGCTTTGTATCCCACTACAGTGTGCAGCTATTGTTAAATGCACTGTGGACATGAAGCATAACATCATGATTTTTATTTTTTTATTAATTACTCTTTTCAATGATAAATAAACTTTTTTTTCCCCAGGCATGAACCAGCGAAATGGTACAGATGTAGATGCAGCCAACGTGATGAAAGTATTTGCAAAGTTGGGTTATAAAGTGAAGGTTTATAATGACCAGACTGTGGACCAGATGATACAGGTTTTAACCACTGGTAAGTACATATATATACTGTATATATATATATATACACACACACACACACACACACATATACATACATACATATCTCTTATATCAATTTGTATCAAAATATGAGTGCTACACAGCCCTATGAAGCAAATGTGCAATTTGTGAATATGGGCTGAATAAAATTTGAATTGATTGATTGATTTGATTTTTTCAGTGTCTAAGGAAGATCACAGCAGCTTGGCCTCATTCGTCTGCGTTTTATTAAGTCATGGAGATGAGGGTGTGTTCTTTGGTACAGATGGCCCTGTGGATCTAAAGTACCTCACATCACTTTTCCGTGGCGATCGCTGCAAATCACTGGTGGGAAAGCCCAAACTATTCTTCATCCAGGTATTATGAGAGTTTCTGTGTTTGTTTTTTTTTTCTCTGGCTCACCAGAGTAACTTTGCTAATGTATAGAATCTATAACCAGTTAACCCTTGTGTTTGTGTGCACTCTGAGTAGGCCTGCAGAGGCACTGATCTAGATGCAGGCACTGAAACAGACAGCTCAGAGGGCACAACTAAGATCCCTGTGGAAGCTGACTTCTTCTATGCCTACTCCACAGCCCCAGGTTAGCACATTCAAACACACATCTTTGCATATGCTTTGTTTCCCTTTACATATTTAGTGTGTTACCTCATATTCCATCGGTCATCTCTCTACAGGGTACTACTCATGGAGGAACACCATGACGGGATCCTGGTTCATCCAGTCACTGTGCGACATGATCAGCAAATATGGAAAAGAGCTGGAGCTTCTGCACATCATGACACGCGTGAACCACAAGGTGGCAGTAGAATTTGTGTCTGTGTCCAATTCTCCAGGTTTTCATGCAAAGAAGCAGATCCCATGCATTGTGTCTATGTTGACCAAAGAGATGTATTTTTTTCCTTGATATCATCCACACATCAGAAGACATAAGCTCAGCAGGGCCTCATCTGCAGAAGAAAGACATGTGAATAATGTTTTCGAATAATTTTAGTTTACACTTTTTGACTGAATATCTATTGAAACATTCACCTCATTTTACATTTTTCTGGGAGATAGGATGGGACATAAAAACTTTGTTATTTCACAAGTCTAAGATCATAACTACTTATTGTGTGGTGTGTTGTTTTGAGAATATATGGCATTGTTTTTCGTCCCAGCAGAAAGTCTTTTTATACATTTAACCTATAAAATCTATTGTTAGAAAACAGTTTGGACAGAGTCTGTCAACTAAATTCTGAATATTTGCAGCTGAAAGAAGTATGACTTCGTAATTCCCACCTCACAGTTTGTACAACCACTAGATGCCTCTCTGCTGTTTACACTATACACATTTCAAGGGAATGAATCCGAGCCAGTTTCATAGGAAGTTTGACCTTCTATGTCTGCTTATTCATGAAACCATAGATGGGCTTATTGCCTTCTCCTTCTTCAGTCAGCATAATCACGAATCAACAGCTTAACTTGAGTCTAAACAGGTTGAGATAACTCTTTCATTAGGGGGTTGTGTGTGTGTTATTTCTGTGCCCATTTGTTCCCATTTTTATTTTCTTGGATTTTCTTCTTCCTTTTCACTTTATTGAGTCTTTGCAGTTGTCTGCTTTCATTTAGTGAGTCCAGTGAGTCTAAATGGATGCATCACTTGCACTCAGTAAGTTTATTAAATACATTTTTGTATAGGAAATTCAGGGGCATCCGATAAGCTTTTGTGTGTTTTGTGAGTTTTAAGGATATGAAGTAAATTCTCGATGTTTTTCATAAATAATGTACTAAAAGTCTTTGAATTAACAGTTGCATGTAAATGTCCTAACGTTAGCAGGGACACAGGCTTTTGTCATACTGTGCATGAGTCAAGTCAGCCAACCTGCACGATGCTGTTATTTGAGGCACATATTGATGAGTTATTCAAACTTGAAATCAACTATAAATTTCTTATTTAGTTGTGGATTAAGTTTTTTTTTTTAAATAGGTAATATCAATGGGATGCCTCCTTGCTATGCTTCAGTGTAAGTTTACTGTTGTAAACTTTTCATTGTACTGTTGCATAGGTTGGAACCAGACTTGTTTTTGTAATCACCAGCATTCAGTGATTTCTGATAAAGCACAATTTAATGGTTCTCTAATTCAGGTCTTGGTCGTTTTTAAGTGAACATTTACTACAAACATTTTAAACTTATGCATTGAATTGTTATTTGACAATCCAATTTTGTAGGTCCTGTCAGTATGCTACAGTTTGCCGTGACTGTCACATTTTGTATTTTATGTAATAAACACTGTTGCTGTGTGGTTTCTGTAAGGATCTTTCCTAAAGAATAAACATCACATTTCCATTGTTACTTGTTGTACGAGTGTTACATATTATTTTTATTTACCGTTATACTTTTGGCCCTGGCACTGTAGCAGTAGTAAAGATCAGAAGAGCTTACAAAATGCATTAGATTAAGAATTTGAAGTTTGGCTATTTTTCTTTAACCTTCATAAACGCTGCAAGGGTTCTGTTTGTGTGTACTGTCGTGTAAGTGTAAACAGGCAGGATTACTCCAGATTTGGCATGCTTGGAGGTTAGAGCAATTGGGCCACCAGATCCTCAGGCCCAGGGCCAAGTAAAACTGGGCCTCCGATTCTTTCACTGCCAGCTCTGAAACGCTTTACCTAAACCTGCTTCCACCAACATGCAATTTACTGCATGCTGAATATTCTGAATACAAAGAATCACATCTTAGAATTCCGTGGTCAACACCCACGTACAACAAAACAGATACTAATCTAAATAATACCACTCAAAGCCTCCCCATGAGTGGTACCCATGAGGGCTACAAGCCAATCAGCCACAGTATTGCACTGATCTGTTTTGAGCCACAAAGATGTCTTCATATCTCCTCACATTTTCTTCACCAACCCTTTGGTAAACTCCTCCTGTCATTGTTACTGTGACTCTCTAAATTCAAATTTGCCTGTTTTAGTGGTTTAGTTAACAATTAATATTTTGATTAACAATTAATCGACTGCTGAAATATCTGCTAAATAGTTAAATTATCTATCAGCAGTTGCATCTCTGTAATCAAGGTTAGTCTGGGCTTGCTGTGTAAACTGCAAATATGTGTTGTTCCAGCAGGAGGCGCCGATGAGCTGACACAGCTCATCAGTTATTATATACATGTATTTATGTTATTTTATATTATTGTGTATTTATTTACTAATTTATTTGGACACATTAGTGTTAAGCTAAACCTTTGGTACTATATATCTGAAAAAAGTTCTGATCTTCTTTATTTTATTATATTTTATTTTATTTTATTTTATTTTATTTTATTTATTTATTTATTTATTGTATTTTAGTCTTCATTTGGTGTTGAGCTAAACTTTTGAAACTCTGAATCTGGGGAAAGTAGTAGTACTAGTTACGAGTCACACTTGAACGCAGCACGAGTCCTCGCCTCTTTAGCGGTTGGCATGAGGCGTTTAATGCTCTTTGTGTGTGTGTGTGTGTGTGTGTGTGTGTGTGTGTGTGTGTGTGTGTGTGTGTGTGTGTGTGTGTGGTGTGGGGGGGGGGGGGGGGGGGCGTTGGGCGCAGAGGACACAGTGTCAGGTTGCTGGTTTCACTGCCGTGAGGAGTCGCACCTGTAGCCGACACTTGGATCCTTTCTGGGTTTAAACCCGGACAGAATGGGGCAGTAAACATGTATGCGCGCGTGCAGTGTAAACAGAGTACCTGAGTGGCTGCTGTTTTCCATGCGGGCGAACTTTGGCGCAGACATGGCGAAGTTCCTGCGCATAGCGCCGCACTCTCTGGCGCTGGTGCTGTCGCGGCTTTGCGCAGACAAAGATGCGTCGCCTTCATCATCATCGTCGTCATCATCGTCACCCGCAAAGTCGCAGCATCACGCGGGCTACGAAGTCTTCGCCAACTTCAAGGCCGCCAACATGCAACAGTTCTGGAACAAGCTGCTGACGCACGCGCTCGCCGAGATCTTCTTCCTTGGATGGCTCGACCAGCACGTGCTGCTGATCCAGGGCGAAGAGGTGCATCTGCAGGTGCTGAGGAACAGCTGGACCAGGCAGACACTGCGACCCCCGCAGGGCTTTGACATCCAGTGCATAGGTGGGTACGTTTGAACACCATCGTGACCCCAACCTGGAAAAGTCACAGAACAGACATTAACATTCGACACGAAAGAAACGTGTTGTGTTGTGTTGTGTTGTGTTGTGTTGTGTTGTGTTGTGTTGTGTTGTGTTGTGGGTCACACATCAAAACCCTCTGACTGAAATGTGAACTGACATGTGACTAAGTGAACGAGTAATTAACAATATGTCTTCATTCAAAAAGTTTGTCCTCTTGCAAGGAGTTGACAAAATAATTAAATAAATTAAAAAAAAGTTTTAACTTAACTTAAATGATCAGCTATACTGATAAGGTAGTGATAGTTTTAAAAACATTTACCTCACTGCAGGGAAGTCATTATAATCATTTTCATGCTAACCTTATGCAAATCTGCCAAAAATATTTGTCCTACCCTGGCTGCAGTTTACAGTGTTTTGTTTTTCTTCACTTTTGACACATTGCATCAGACGATCTCGATCTTTGAGATCATTACTTGTTATTTTCTACACGAGGCCACTGGCTGTTTACAGCAGTTTCTCCGTGGTTTACTAAAAGAATCTAGAGACAAGAATCCTTTTAGAATCGAAATACATGTTTTTAATATATATTGCATTGAAGGTTTAGTTTGTGGCTCTGGTGAGTTCTAGTTGTTTCATGCAACCACACCCTTTTCCTTGTTGGAATATACCCAGTAATAATAATAATAATAATAATAATGACAAAATGAATGTAACACTCCTTCTTTGTAAGTGTGAGTTGCAATAGTTTCCCCTGAGGTTTGTACATGATACAGTATCACAAGTCTGTGAGGGCTCATCAAAGCTCCTCTGATGATGATAGGACTTCAGGCAGCCTCCGACCTTTATCCCCTCAGCTCCTTCATGTCATGTAGACGTTGGACTGAGTCTGAGTTCTACTGCAGTTCAACATTCCCACGCTCATACTCATCCTCCTCTGACAAGGCCATAACTCTTTGTATGTGCTGGTACAGGTTTGGATGACTAGACTGTAACCGCTGCAACCATTATATACTGCACTCATAATTGCGTATGTGTGTGTGTGTTTCTGTCTGTGTGTGCATGCCTATGTGCAATGCCATAGGTCATCTTATTTATGACTATTTCACAATAGGTTTTCAACTGCTGGCTGCTTGTCTCAACCGCAAATTTGTTTCCGTCCCCTGGTTCTGTGTGTGTTATCATATTTTTTTGTTACACTTCAGCTGATTGTATTGAAACGTAAAGCTGCCTAAATGTGTTCTGCTCCAAAGTAAATCTGAGGATAGACTGTGGTTGTTTGAAGCCGATATGTTTTCTGTGTCTATATATGCTAGGAGGTGACGTAGCCTGACGGACACTGGCGAGGCAAACACTGATAAGCTCTGGCATGTTTGTCTAATAGCTAATAACTCACCAGACGCTATAATGCCTAAACCAACAGAGTTTAGAAGCTATTGTATGAAATTAGTTTTTTTCACAACAAGGTTAATGATCTGGGATTAGTATTAACTCAGAAATCTACTTAGATCAGGACCAGTACCGAAAAGTTATTTTGCATTGCATATATCAGTTGACAGGTGTTTGGTCGAAATCACCTGTATCGACCACCGCATTAGGCATCATAATAAACCTTTTAGTTTAATCATAAGTTTGTACTGACTCAACTAGCAGTTACGTTTGAACTATTTTCCCGTCTTCAGGCGAAGTCAAGACTGCAAATGCAGAACCGGTGCAGCATCAGTTTTGTCGGAGCATCTTCTACAAGATGAACGGTTTCATATTGTCCAGATTATCCAGCAAACTGAGAACAATCGATCGCGGCTGAGATACAGCACGAATCAGGATTCATGCATTCACAGACAAGATGAGAACTTTCAGCTGCGGGGGAAACAAAGTGTTTTCTAACACTGACAAATCAGTCTGATTTAGTGGAGGGACACTGAATCCGTTAGCAGACTTATAAACAATGGAATGGGAGGAGCGTGGGCTCCGAAGGAAGGAAGTTTGTTCAGGAAAACACTATGGCACTACGCTCCCTGCCACAGCTGACTCCTCCAATGGAAGAGAAGGAAAAGGAAAGGGAGGGTCCCGGCAGAGAATTGGGGGAAACGGTGGTCGCGGCAGGGAGATTTGTTTCCATGTATCTTCATGTCAGATCAGGATGTATTATGTTGGCTGCTAAGACTGGGATATAAAAGAAGCCTGTTTGCACGAGTGTTCCACTGGGGGGCAGCATAAAGGGGACGTTGGCTAAGGTTGTTACAGGTCACAAACCACTCAGTGTTGGACTGCACATACCGGCTGACATACACAGTCTTACACCATATTATCCTAATGACAATATATGATGTATCATACTGTTTGGACTGTCGTTTATTTAATGGCATATTCTATTGATAATAATATCGTAGTTTTGATTGGTCACATCTACTTGAAATCAGGTGGTATATAATATGCCATACTGTGCATGCACATGCTGGAATGCTAACACACCACACATTACTCCCCCCCCCCCCTGCATGTTACCGTTAGCATTTAGCTCATATCCCAGTTGCAGCTAAGCACAGTGCAGCTTCTGTGCAGCTGTGCACTCAGTCTCATTTTAACTAGGTCATGCACTCTCAGACCGTGACGCTCGCTTTAACCTAAGCATCACGCTGCACATCAATAATAAATCACACGCATCTCCTGTGGGGCTGCAGCGATCATATGGCTTTCACCAGTAGTTTCCCCATTAATCAGTTAACGTCAAGATGTCAGGAAATAATAAGAAATTGATGTTATAGGTTCTATCGATGGAAGTGTTGACAACAGTGACAACAGTCCAAAACCAATAACAACAATAACAATGACTAAAACTAGTGAGTTGAAAATGACCAACACAATTATTTAAACACCTGGCAGTTATTAGTTTTGACTGTGGATGGGTTCATCAGTGAATCCAATTTTAATTGCCTCACATTTGGTGTGACAGGATTTGCTACACAGCAAAGATGTGAGAACGCGAGATAGTTTTTTTTCCCTCAGTTAAACGCGTCTCACTGTTCCTGCATCGCTGACAGACAGGCAGACAGTCCTGGTCAGTGTGCTGTCTGTCTGTCTGTCTGTCTGCTTCCCATCTGGAGTAACTGGCTCTTTAAGGCAACAGCACTCAGAGGTAACAGCTATGAGATCATCGGCTTGCGTCGTCATGGCAACAAAGGCTGTTGCAGCACTACTGAGAAATAAAATGGCCGGCGTGGTGTCGCTCTCCCAACCTGCCTCCCTCCTCCTCACCCCCCTCCCCCCTTCCTTTCCTCTTTCTCTTTGGTATCAGTGAACTGGAGCAGATTGCTTGTGACACTGCCCCCCGCCCCCCTCCCACTGGTTCCCCGTCCCGTCCCGTCCCTCCATCCATCCATCCCTCCATCCCTCCATCCATCCATCCATCCATCCATCCGTCCACTCACTCTGTACACATGTGAGTCAGCAGGGGTCTGCAGCCACTGTCACTCAGGACACGGTTAAGGTGATGCTGGGGGGTGGGGGTGGGGGGGTCAATTGTCCACACACCGAGTTCCTTGAACCAACCTGTGGAAGGCACGTGTCTTTAGACGCGGTCTGCGGGGTCAGGTGAGACACAAAAGTGGAATGATGGCGGAAGTTCCAGGGGCCCCTCATCCTGGGGAGGGGGGGCAGTGGGGCGCGGGGGGGGGGGGGGGGGGGGGGGGGGGGGGGGGGGGGGGGGGGGGGGGGGGGGGGCAAGAAGTGGGATATGGGACATTTAGCCGGATTCAGATTCGTCTTTGTGTGTGTGTGTGTGTGTGTGTTTTCAGCTGATATTTGTTCTCCTCTGCCTTATGTACGTCCCCTCTCTCTCTCTCTCTCTCACACACACACACACACACACTCACACACACACACACACACACACACACACACACACACACACACACACACACCCCTCCCAGCCTCAGTCACCCAGACACAGACGCATGCATGCTCACGCAGAATCGCGCGCAGCAGGCGGATGCGCGCATACTCTCTCTCTCTCTCTCTCTCTCTCTCTCTCTCTTACTCACTCACACACACAGTCTCACACACACACACATACACACACACACACACACATACTCACACACCCTTCCTGGAGGTGCTGGGAGCAGCTGCAGCATTAGCGTTGAAAGAGATTTGCCGTTCACTGGAGTTTGCACGCCCCCCCCCCCCCCCCCCCCCCCCCCCCCCCCCCCCCCTTGCCGTTCACTGGAGTTTGCACGCCCCCCCCCCCCCACTCTCTCTCTCTCTCTCACACACACACACACACTGTTAATGAATGGATGCTACGGCGATCGGCTCGCGAGCTTCTTCCGTTGGATTGCGGGACACGGTGGATATCTGCTCTTGAATTTATTTCTTTATTTATTTATTTCTATGCTCTCCATCGCTCCCTCCCTCCCTCCCCCACCCTCTCCCGGCGTGCTGTTGTCGAGAGGACGGTGGGCTCGCGGCGGCTGATCGGATGAAGATGGAGGTGCTGCGCGGCGGCTCGCTCGCGGGCTCTCAGCGGCCGTCAGGCTGAATCTGAATGGACGCCTCCTCTTTTCCTTCTTCTTCTTCTGCTGCTATTTTCTACAGGGGCTCTTTTGTTTTTGCGGGGATCGGCCGAGCGCTCCGCTGGTGAACTGAGCTATTGTCGAAGACTGGGCCTCTCCAGCTTCACATCTCCCCCCACCTACCCCCTCCTCACCCCTCCCCACCCCCCCACCCCTGGTACCTTCACCTCAACAGGAACAAGTGGACCCCCAGAACCTCCAGTGCAGCCTCTCCTCCCCGTCCTCCTTACTCCCAATGCCCCATTTCCCTCCTCTACCCCCCTGCCCCCCCCTCCGCCGCCACCGCCACCTCTCTCCCGCTCCCTCCTCCCACATCCGAGCGGCTACGTAATGTGCCTCCCTACGCATGCAAATGGGGATGCTACAAATGGTGGCTGGGACTGATGCCGATGAAAGGGTGATGCCTCGCGCGGTCACCTGCTCCCCCCGCTGCTGCTGCTCCACATCAGCCGGGCAGAGCCCCGCAGCCGATGACCGCCCCCCGCAGTGTCGACACGGTCGTTTGTAGCCCGCTCGCGGATGTAAATGTAAATGAGACGCGCGCGCGCGTGTGTGTGTGTGAAGGTGCACACTGGTTCCTGCCATGTCCGGTGTGTGATCGCTCTAGCGGGACGTTCGTACTGATGCGGGGGAGGCACTGAGCCTGAGGTTGGTCGACCTCCCCCTGCACACCCCCACCCCCCCTTCCCCCCACTTTACCCCGGAAGCCCCCAGGGGGCGAAGGCCACCTGGTAACGGGGTCACCATGAAGAAGACCCGCAGCAGCAACCCGCGGCGGGCCTGGCCCGGCTCGGAGCTCGGCGAGCGGCCGCTGGAGCACAGCCTCTCCCGGAGCGAGAAGGACATCCGCGTGCAGAAGCAGCATCTTCCCGCACCTCCTCCTCCTCATTTCTCCCCGTCCCCGCCAGGCTACCGTGCGCCAGGTGAGTCAGACACGCCCACCAGGTGGAGCTCCACCCTCACCCTCTGCGGGCACCCGCTTCGATCTGGGGGTCAAAGGGCAGAGTTAGAAGTGGACGTTGATATTTATGCTTTGCAACTTTGCTACTTCTGCACACATTTTCATCCCGTTTCCGTAATTGACTGACTCATATTTAAAGGTTTTGTTTGTGTTGTGTTTGTCTGATTGTGTCTGTAAATCAGATGTGCTATCTTTATTAGAAATACTTTGCATCACGGAAAACCGTGAACAACGTCAACACTTTAAATGCTGTTGTGTCACTCGTTTGGAGGTTTGGCAGATTTAGCAGATCCAGCTTTTTGGCCTGTGCACTGTGAAGCCTGCAAAGCCACATCAGGCTTAAACTGACTGATACTAAGCAGAGATAACGTCATCGTGTTGCTTCACTGACCGTTCAGCTGCGTGTGGCGAGGAGGCAGGGCCGTATGCGCAGGCGGCACAGGTACAGGAGCTGTGGGCAGAGAGGGACGAGAAAACTTCTGAGAATCTGTCGTCATAGCATATCAGGCAAAATTCATCGACGCCAACTACCTGTGAGTGTTGGAAAACAACTCGATCATTATGATTCATAGCAGATTTTTTTTGTTTTGAAAAAAAGGGGGAGATGGGATGTTACCGTTCCTGCTCCACATCATGTGACTCTCGGTTGAAAGCCAGATTTAGGTCAGTGGCGAGGATCACTACAGCACAGATGCGGCAGCAGAGGATCCGGTTGCGATGCTTTACAACCTTTCAGCAGGGCAGATGTTTTCTCTCCGAGGGGCCGGGGCCGGTTTGTAGGATGAGCTCACTTCTCACTACTGGTGACAGCAAAGCCACGTTAATCGCACAAAGGCAGCAGAGAATATCCTGCACGTGATGCCTCAGAGTGTGTCGTCACTGTGAAATGTCAAACGTGTGGCTTTGACCAGCGTGAGCTTCCCTTTCTGCGCCTGGGATGATGATGGTGATGGTGATGGTGATGATGGGAGGATGTCGGATGAAGCGGTGGCACAGATCCAGGTGATCTCACACTACAGCCGCAGCTGCTGCAGCAGCTGCCTTGTTTTGCTAACCTACAAGAAACAGGAGGAACGCGAGGCTAAGGAAGCACAGGGAGGAGGGGTGGAGCCGTTCCAGGCTGCATGCAAAGTGCTGCTGTGTGACCATTACATCATAGCTTCACACGCTGCACCTGCTGTTCATTCATGATCTAACAGTTGTCCTTGTGCCTCCCCCCCCCCCCCCCCCCCCCCCCCCCCCCCTCCTGCTGCAGGTGACGTGTCTCCGATCAGGATGTCGCCCATCAGCCAGTCACAGTTCATCCCGCTGGGGGAGATCCTGTGCCTCGCCATCTCTGCTATGAACTCTGCCCACAAGCCCGTCAACCAGGACGCTCTGGTGGAGCACCTCACTGCCAGCTTCCCAGGTACAACCCCCCCCCCCCCCCCCCCCCCCCCCCCCCCCCCCCCCCCCCCCGTTCCTACAGCGGGAATGCCACCGAGGCGTGCGGGAATATGTGGTAGGAAAATGCGGCTGCATTTCAAGATCCATCGATGTCACGTAACCTGACACCTTTCAGAAATGAATGAAGAGCTGAGATGGATCATTGAGTAAATTCTAATCAGCAAACTGTCCCTTTAACGAGCAAAAAATGCTGGTTCTCTCATCTCAGACACAATGTTTTCATTTGACATCTTTCACTCTACACTGAAAAAAAAGAATGATTCAGTTGCAGGTCTGCAGTAACATCAGTTACAGTTTCTCCTTCTATTCTGCTTTGTGGCTTTAATTTTTTAAAGAATGTGACACTAGTAGATATTTCCATGACATTATCTTAAAAAAATTTTTTAAATTAAATTAAAACAGTTCTCTTATTTTATCTCTTTTTATGATTTGTTTTATGATCCAAACGGTGCCCGTATTAAACAAAATGTTCACAGTGTGAACTTACAGCTTGCATCATTTCAGTGTAGAAAAATAACGCAGGGGTGATGTAATGTCAGGCAACACATTGTCTTACAAGAACAGTTACAAAAGGTGTTAACGGAGTCTTTCAGGTGACTGATGGGGTTTTCCAGATGATAAAACAGATCATCCAAATATATGATTAAAATGTATTATTTGCTTTCTTTTGAGAAAGGTAAATAATAGAAATGCGACAGATTATTTGTTTGTCTGAAAGGGTTGTCAGGTTATTCGTGCTCTATTTTGTAATCTTCTAAAGATATTTTTAAAACAGAACAACAGCTGCTTGTTACCGTCCCATTCCAGCAGCTTCTATTCTCAACTATTGTCGGGAATCCTTCCTTTATTCCAAAATAACCACATAGGCATTAGTTGTGAAATTGAAATTAGTAACCGAAAGAACCATCACTTACTTGAATTGTTATTACCTCACAAATAGCTATATAAAACGGTGACTCGTTCTGTGTCTCTTGCAGGCGTGCCTACACCCAGCTCCGAGGTTCTGCGACATACCCTGAACATGCTGGTGCGGGAGAGGAAGATCTACCCAACTCCAGAGGGCTACTTCATTGTAACTCCCCAGACCTACTTTATCACTCCTTCCCTCATCAGAACCAACAACAAGTGGTATCACCTAGATGATCGGCTGCCGGAGCGCCAACTGCAGCAGCAACAACAGCAACAGCAGCAGCAGCAAACTCAACAGTGCACTTCGCCACCATCTGGCAACGCTACACCATCCACACCTGGCTGCCTGAGAGAGAGGCCTCCTCGCAAGAATCACAGCGAATCATATAATTCCTACCGCGATGACCTCTCCAGACATCACGCCTCTGCTCTCCAAAGTAAGTCGCCAAAGGAGCACAGGGGAGAGTCCTATCAAAGCAAACCACCCAAGGACCACACTGGTGGAGAACCTCCACCGAGCACGTCAGCCAAGGAGCACCGAGGAGAGCCGCCCTCGTATCCCTATCCCCCACCCCCCACCTCCCCTCCTGCCCAGCAGCAGTCGCCACCTCAAGAGCCAGCTGATAAGAGTAAAAGTACTTCTTTCCCTTATAAAACTGACACTTTGACCAAAAAGAAAGAAGGAAGCAGTGGCGGAGGCAGCGGCGAGAAGCAATCCAAAAGGTTTGGACTCAGGCTCTTCAGACTGAGCTTCAAGAAGGACAAAATGCGGCAGCTGGCCACCTTCTCAGCCCAGTTTCCCCCAGAGGAGTGGCCTCTTCACGACGAGGATGTGCCCACCACGCCCATTCCCCGTGAGGTGGAGATGGAGATTATCCGCCGAATCAACCCTGACCTAACAGTGGAGAATGTGGCAAGGCATACGGCTGTGATGAAGAGGCTGGAAGAGGAGCGCACGCAGAAGAACAAAGTGGGATCTTCAGCCCAGCACAGTGCACGCAGCAGGAGGGGTAGGGGCCACCGGAGGGCTCCACATGGTAAGTCCCGCTCTCATAGCAAACCCCGGACCTCTAGAGGGGACCCATCAGAGGGTTCAAACTGGGACCTTGTTTTCATGGAACGAGATTATCGCTTCTTTAGCCACTCGTTAGTTCGCTCCCCTCGAGAGGCCATGTACACTTTGGAGCGCAGGAGAAGTGGAGGTGCAACGTACCTGGTCCACAGCAACCCCAACATAACTGAATCGTACTGCCCTGTTACCCCCGAGTGGGATGTGTCTGGGGAGCTGGCCAAGAGACGGACAGAGATGCCCTTTCCTGAACCGTCACGTGGAACCTGCCAGTCCAGAGTGCAGAGAAGTCACAGTCACAACCAGGACAGGAAGTCGCGTCACGAGAGGTCCGATCAAGCTAAAGAACGTTCTCGGTCCATGGACAACTCCCTCAAGGGGCTGTCACTTGGTGCGCAAGAAGACTTTGAGCCCAGTCTGGAGGAGCGTAGTCATTACTACACTGACGACGGCACCCTGCGAGCCACGCAGAAGTCCTCCCACTACTCAAGGATCATGTTCTCTGCTGCTAAGTTCCACTCCGATTTTAATGTGCCTGATATGGGGAAGGGGAGTTTGGATGAGTCAAGGATCCGGAGTACGATGGAGAGGAACAAGAGCAGAGACAGCTTGCCAACGTACAATGAGCTAATGGGACTTTCTCCGAAGCCCTCAACCGATGAGTATTTCCAGTGCAATACATCTAATGAAACAATCCTAACTGCCCCGTCGCCTCAGGCAAAATCAGAATATGACACATTAACCTCATCAGGGGGACTCCAAAAGGGCTCTCCGGCTGACCGCCAAACGCCTCACCTCACGTCTCCTCATACGATGGAGTACAAAGAGGAGTTGTCGGCAGCAAAGGGACAGAATGGCTCGGTGCGAATGACGCCGAGCCAGACGCCAGAGCCCGTGCAAAATGCCCGCTTGACGCCACACCAACACAATGTAGATCCCGGAGGGGGAGGAGGAGGAGGAATTGTAATCAAGAGGAAAGAGATCTTCAGCAAGGACACTTTGTTCAAACCTCCACACAATGCCTTGTCCACAGGCTACGTGGAAAGCAGCTACACCAAGTCCGGCACATTGCGGAAAGCCTCGCATGCCAAATCAACAGAGGCCCTAGACAATCCTGAGCCCCAGCAGCCTTCCAATTCAGCCACTTCCTCAGCATCACCTGCAGTTTTACAGGGCTGCTTAGAGCCAACAGTCCCCTCCGCCTCCTTTGACTATTATAATGTATCGGACGATGAGGAGGAGGAAGAGGCAGAGGAGGACTCGCACAAAGAGTTGGCGACGACAGAGGACAACAAGGACCACGGGGAAGGGGGTGGTAATGGTGGAGGCAGTGGGGGTGGTGGGGAGGGAACCATGCAGTGGCTCCTGGAGCGGGAGAAGGACCATGATCTGCAGCGGAAACTGGAGACCAATCTGACCTTACTCAGCCCCAAGGAGACGGAGAACAGCAGCAGTCAGAAGTCGGCCCACTCTGCCCGTTTGGACAGCATGGACAGCAGCAGTGTTACGGTGGACAGTGGATTCAACTCCCCCAGGTATGTGTAGAAAGGACCTGTATATCACACACAACATCCTGCCTAGTTACTAGTGATGCCCCTGAAGTGATATGATTGACCCGTCTATCACAGAGGAGGAGAAAGAGGCTGGTTCTTGTAGTTGCAGTGAAATTCTCAAGTCTTGATGAAATCACTGATGTCTTCGTTAAACCTCGGTCAGTTTAAATCCAGGATCACAAATTGCAAAGTTTCTCTATGTACACCCCCTCCCACTGGATTTCGTTGCTTCAATCGGTTGTTTTCTTTTATCTTGTACCTTTATATAACGTTTAATCTCTTTAAGTCATTGTAAATTGAGGGCTAGCCATCGATGACTATATGAAATTGCTGTTCTTATTTATTATTTACAGCGTCAGAATCACTGCGATGCCGCACTGACTCGCAACAGGAGAACTGTGCTTCCTTCACTCTCACATCACCACCTTAATTCCTGTGTGTAACTTTGGTGATCAGCTAAATGGAGATCAATTGAGTGTGGTGTGTCTGGTAAAGCCTGCCACAGTGGGTGCTATACACTGTCAAGCTGTGTTTCAGTTTAGTGATAGGGTCAAGGGTCAAGATATTTATACCTTTATACCTGTTTTCTCTTAACAGCTCGGACTCTGAGCTGAACGGAAATAGTTACTGTTGTTGCCTACAGAGGGCGCTGTTGCTTGGCAAAATGACACAGTGTTGCTTTAAGAGCTTTCTTTCATGGCTTGTTCCTGTTGTGCCATTTTATTGTATGAAGAGCCGTAAAATGTGTCCTGGCAGGCTAGTGCTTAAAAAACATGTCACAAAGTAACAATGTCCAGGGTTTAAATTCATGTCTGGGACGCTTTTCAGACGATAGCCCCTCCCGCTTAGCATTCTTCTTTCTTTTTTTTTTTTTTGCTAAAGGAGTCGTAGTTTCCTGCTTCAGCATCTATCTGATCGTATTTAGAAAATAAATGTGCAGCAGCTTACGTCCCCATTGCCTCAGTTCTGGCCCTGGTATCTGTGTAGTTATTGTAAAGTGTGTTTGCCGCCTTCACAATTTTAATGCACAGCTTCTACTTTTATTTATTTTTTTACTAAAATTAAATCCTCCTCTATCATCACATTCATGATGCGAAACAAACCTGAGCACAATTGATTAATTACATTAATGTGCATTTTAGTTAAAAAGTGTAGTAATTTACTGACATGTTGAATCTTAAGGTTGTGAAGAGTGATATTAACTGCCGCTTAACTGCTGAATGTGCAAATACTATTGCCACTGTTGCATTTTCAGCCTGTTTCTGCTGCCACCAAGTGGCAGTTTGTTTGTCACTGCAAGGCCTACACTATATATTTAAAGAAAACTTGTTTTTATATAACCTCCATCCATCCTTTGTCACTGCTCATTTGATTTTATGGTATCTCTGTTTCGCAGGACACGTGAGAGCCTTGCATCCAACACATCCAGCATTGTGGAAAGCAATAGACGGCAGAATCCAGCACTGAGCCCAGGCCACATTGGCACCAGTAGTATGGGACTGCCATTCAGCTTTCGCGCCATCCCAGAGCCCCCCACCACACAGCCTGAGAAACTACAGAAGTCGTCGAACTGCCTGGCCTCCATCACCAGCGTCTGACAGGCAGCACAGACTGAGACCGTGAAGGTGGTGGAGGAGAGAGAGGAAGTGAGGTCTATTCACCATTTTGACAATTGCTTTCCTCGACCAACACACACACATATACACACACACACAAAGAACCACACACACACACACACACGTCTTCAGACCTTCAGACTTCTGAGAATCAATTCACTGGGACTGTTACAAAAACAGGCATGGCTTCAAGAGACTGTTTTCACAGCTTCAAGAACTTTACTGCAAAAAAGAGAAGAAAACTACAGAATATCAAGACCACAGTAGGCGCTGAGACCTACCTGAAGTACTTTGATTTTGGTGACATGGACTCTAGTTTGGCTTATATCAAGATTCTTGATTATTGGTATTGGAAAGTAGTAGACTATAGGATTCAAGTTACATTTGGAAATATCAAAAAACTTTTTATATTACTTAACGATACATGTCCAATTAAATGTTCTCCTTCCTGAAATAGCGTCAAGTTCTTCAGGACAATTCAATGTATCAGCACAATGTCGAGACAATAACAGTTGATCCTGAGAACAACGAATGAAAGGTATAAAAACATAAATCAGCTCAGATTTGTGTACCGCAATGCAAATGATGTATGTATACTCGATACTTTTGATATCCTAATTATTATAATGGTGGTATTAAAGATGCTATGTGACCAAACTGATGTTTGGATAAAATGCTGCATGCACCTCACCCCTCATGTGTAAGTCACCCAACAGAACATCTCCCCACAAGGTCAGGTGTGTAATTGTTATACATGTTCTGGGGTTCTGTAGTCATGCTTATTCAAAACCTTAAACCTGGATTTTAAGTCCAATCGCTAAAAACTAGCAACAAAAAACTACTTTTACTCTGAACAGGCTATTAATTGTTGCTCCATTTCATGGCCCTGACCTCTGAAAAGCACAATTTCTGCGCCCTCTTGTGGGTCATTGAGGTATGACAATCTGTTCAAACAACTGGAGGTGTGTGTTGCACTTCAGGAGACAACTGGACCTCCTCAAACCGATCCTATAAAGTTAAGTGGCTTGTCCTAACAAGCTGTGGCATTTAAATTGGGTCAAATGGTAGGAGTGTTATTGTTGTTACTTGCCTCAAAAAGCAGTGGTTAAAAGACTTTGTCAAGTCATTGCATTCATAATAAGAAAAATGGTATTCAAGATACTAAAGTGGCCTTGTAATGAAGAACATTTTGTGGCTGTTGCCAAACGTGAAGAATGATTTCACAGTGACTCAACACACTTTTATAGGCCAACATGGATGAGCAGTGCAGAAAATTAACAATTTAAGGACAACTAAGCAAATCCCATCTCCTGTGGATGATTTTACGTATTCTGAATTTCTAAATGGTTAATAGAAAATAGCTAATCATTTAATTACATTGAAAACAACCTACTGAATGTGTGTGTGTGTGTGTGGGGTTAACCTTTGTGAACTTGGGGCCAGGAAATAGGAACAGGAAATCTTAACAGTGAAATAATGAAACGTGTGTAGGTGTTTACCTGGATTTTAATGACGGATGCAGAATGACGTCTGGGCAGTGTCTCTGAGCTACAGACACAGAGGTGGACTGAAGAAACAGAAACTACAGTGGATCAGGGTTAATGGGGGCTTGGCACATACAGCAGTGAAAGAGTCAACCTAAAAACATGCAGCACACACACACACACACAAATTATTTGATCTCCTCTGACGCACAACACTATCTCACACACTGACTAACTTTCCCATGCCCCCCCCCCAACAATAAAACCATTCAATCTTTCCAAATAAATGAAACACTGCCAGAAATCCTCAAAAACAACAAAAGACACCTGTGCAAGAGTCACCTCCACTAGCATACATTTGGTACTAAGGCAACTTTGTAGTTCCACAGGACTTGATGCAATGTGAGATTTGCACACTGACTCTCTCTCCACGTGAAAACCTTTATTCAGTCACTCATACCAGTTTTATTTTAGCACCATGGGAATCGCTCCTTCAGTCTGAATCGCGTCACTCCGAGAGACCGCTGGGAAAGATTCTCCCTTTCAATGTCCACCGAAAGAAAACAAAGTCGTATGATTATGGGGTTGAACGGGAACCTGGAAACATCCATCAGATTCAAAAAATAGCGTGGACACACAAACATAATGCAGGAGTTAACATTATCACCACAGATCATTTGGAAATTCTCCATTTTTACAGTTTTAACTTTTATTTTTTTTTCTCCCCCCATTTCACAATGGTCGTCTGCAGAAGCTTTAAGCGAAAAAGGGCAAAGGTCGGACTTCAGCCTTTTGCTTGTTCTTTTCTCTGTACACACACACTCACACACACACGCACGCACACACAGACACACACACACACAGAGTAAACACAGTGGGCTTTACATAGGACATGACATAAAATCATGTGCAGCCAATCGGAGCTGGATTGGAGAGACCGGTTCTCACGCAGTGATCAGTGTCAATAAAATGTCCGTTTAACCAGAGACTGTGGGCGAGACGCAGCCGGCGGATCACAGTAAGTCGCACAGTTCAAGGATTAAGGAGCCAGAGGACTCCTGGATGCACTGTCTTGTAGCGCTTTAGCTCCTTTAGCATCCACAGTTTATAATTCTGAATATAAGTCTAACATATTTGTTTGTGTTTGCAGTCTTCTCCCGTGCAGCCACCAGTGTGTATCTCAGTGAACTGGTTTGTGGGCTGATGTGCGGATATGAAAACCATCTCCTCCTGGTAAACGGCTCGCTCAGTCACCAGCACGTTATTAGAAACTTGTATTGCTGTCTCCTCCCAGCGCAACATGACCTTCAAGACGTTCAAGAAAGTATTGTTGTCCTCTTGTGCCTGGCAGAACATCCACAAACGTCCACGTCTGTCTCTGGGTCTGAGAAGAGGGGACATGCTGTGCTATTTTTGTTGCCATGGAGAAGGTATGGGTTAACAGTGTTGGGGCTGCATCGAGGTCAAAGGTCATGGGCTTGGTGTAAAAGGTCATTTCCTTGTGTGTAAACTCTCTTGGAACTTGGTGCTCGTGTAACGGATGTGGAAGCCCTTCTTGCTGATCGTGTCGTCGCTATGGAAACGAATCAGCATGACATCTCCGGGTGAGTAAATCCCTTCTCTGGGCTGAGAAAGGGAAGATAATAGTCGTAAAAATGTAAAGTGCACAACAGCCCTTTATTAAATGATTGCTGTAATATGATGACTTGCATGTCAGCCACTGACTTAGAATGTCTGATTTTTAAAGAAATGTACAGGGGGTCCTCGAGTTACAACGGTCGCGAGTTACGTTGTTTTCGTGGTTACAACACATCTTCCGTGAACTTCCTTGTTTCGGCTTAAGCGGTTTGCCCCGTAAATACATACAGACTTCACACGGGAACTAGTTGGTGAGCGCTCTCTCTGTCTCTCAGCGCGCCTACCGGCTCTCCAACACCTCCACAGCACAGCTAGGCTACTCTGCCTTGTGTTTACTTATGTGAAATGGACGGCTGGCGGGGGGTGCAGCGGCAGCCGGAAAGGAGATGCACACGGATACAGATGCGTTCGGGATCGTGGCAATACCGTAGGTTTATTCACAACACAGGGTCTACACGGTTGATATCAGAAATCTAAAGGAAATGCTCATTACACTCG
>JAFBJQ010001853.1:368804-393847 GCA_016785345.1 Trinectes maculatus | reverse complement strand
GGGGTGCAGCGGCAGCCGGTAAGGAGATGCACACGGACACAGATGCGTTCGGGATCGTGGCGATACCGTAGGTTTATTCACAACACAGGGTCTACACGATGATATCAGAAATCTAAAGGAAATTCTCATTACACTCGTGATCTCAACCCCTACAGTGACAAAAGGCAATTCACCATAATAAACTCTTATTTTAGCGTGGTGTTATAGCGACATCTGGTGGCACAATGTATGCACAATGAATGTATGTTCCGACTTATGTCGAAATTTGGTTACGACACATTCTCAGGAACGGATCTCCGTCGCAACTCGAGGACCCCCTGTACTTTGTTGTTTGTTTAAATGTACATGAAGCTAACATCGCACAGTCTTACCCCTGAGCCACAGAAGCGTCCGAGTCGATGTGCGTTGGCGTCGTACCCGTCGTACAGCTCGATGTAGTCATAACCGCAGTCGGCTTCCTCCTCGACTTCAAACGTGACGAAGCTGAGCTCGATGCCGTATCCCTGTTCTGCCATCAGCAGCCACTCGCAGTCAGTGTGGCCTGGATAGTTGTTGTCTCCAAACTGGGAGTGGGAGTAGAGGTTCTTCAGACGGGCCTCTGCTTTCAGGCGGCCTCCACACGCTGCAGGGACAGATGGAGTTAGATCCCGGGTTGATCCAGACACTCATAATAAAAACACCAGTCAGATTTTATGAAGGGTTTTTTTTTATCATCATGTAGTAGCTGTCAATCACCACCAGAGGGCGGCACAGTTTTAAAAACACAGTCACACAACTTGATGCCTTTGCGTGATGCTCTTTGCTGACACTAGAACACACATGCATTGTTAGACAAAACGACACAAAGAAATGTCAATAATGCACATTGACCATACAGACCTGTGGAGTGCGTTGCCTGGAAGCCCTTCCTTTGCACCGACGCGTCGGAGATGAAGCGGAGATACATCCTGTTTCCAGTGGAGACGAGCGGCTCGGGGATTTTACTGCCACACAGGCGACCTAAGATAGCTGCAGTGTCACTGTCGCCATCGAAGGCCTCGAGGTGGTCGTACGCACACTCCTGATGCTGCTCGATCTCAAACTCACTGAAGCTCTGGAGACAGACAGACAGACAGACAGACAGACAGACAGACAGACAGAGAGAGAGAGAGAGGGATGAGTGAGTGTCCACAAAAGAAATGTGACTACAACTCTTTGGTTAAGTGTGACAATCAGAATAATGAGGATATTGTTGAAAAATTATTATTAAGAAAATAAATATGTTTGCATTTCCTGTTTTTATAGGAAACACGATTCATAATTTAATCACAATCTACGCACATCTCACACATCTCCCCGATTGACTGTGGAGCCGTCACATGACCACAAACCACCACAACCCATTCAGACAGGAGGAGAGAGAGAGAGAGAGAGAGAGAGAGAAGGTGAGCTGAGGTGAGGATGGAATTAGTGCAGGGCAGCATTTAATTCTGGTGATGGTGATGGCTTCCAGATGTTTTTAACAGGCACTGAGTGCGTTAATAATTTCCAAGCGTATCCAATGTGTGTGTGTGTGTGTGTGTGTGAGAGAGGCAATAACAGAATGACCTTTATGGATATGTTCTGATTTCTGGTATTAAATCCATCCCACTGCGATGTCATTACTGTGGATATAGAGCGCAACACGCTAATCTCAACACACACACGCATGTCCACACACACACACACACACACACACATACAGATTACTGAGTGTGGGTAATAGTAGAGTAGTAACACATTTCCAAACCTGTGTGCGACGAAAACGCAGTCACACACTGGAAAAGTGTGACCACTACCTGAAAGTGTATAATCACAGCGGATGATGTAATAGTTGTTTTGTTACATAAGCAGTGATACGAGATGAGTTTTTGATTTATTATGTGATTGCAAGGTGGACGTGAGGTGAAGAGCCAAATCCTAATATTCTGCAGGAATGCACTGTGTACGTGTGTGTGTGTGTGTGTGTGTGTGACCCTGCATCCTCCCAGTTTCACCTTCTCTTCTCTGGTGAAAACGCTGTGAGTCTTTACTGAACCAATGAGTCAGTGACACGACACAAAGACAACTATTTGTGTCACCACATAAAACCTTACACACTCACAACATGTGCATGTGTGAGCGTGCAGCCTGACAACACACACACGCACACACACAGGCACAGATGGCCACGGCCCAAGGCCTTTGACTAACGCATGAGCAGCACACGCTTGCAGTTAGCCTGAATATATAAACACGCACGTTCACATTTCTGTTTAGAACATAGGGAGATGATTGTTTAAGGTGGCAGGAGGCAGCCTGATGCTTTCACATACAGGCGGAACCGAGCTGCGCTGTGAGTGACAAGAAAAATATCAACTGCTTTATTTGACGCACACTTACGATTTGGACTCGGTGGCCCGGCGTGGCTGTGATGTCCCAGGTGCACTCCTTACGGCTGGGATACTTGTCTGGCCAGTTGGGGCTGCTCAGGGTCCCACTGGGGCCGTGGATCTTATGCTCGCACTCAGCTGGACACACACACGCACGCACACATGCACACAAAAAGCGAAACACACATGGACGGGAAGTTAAAAACCGTGGCTGCACAGGAAAAGGTCAGAGGAAATGGAAAGGGAACAGGAAGGAGAGAAACGAGAGAAGCGGAGGAGAGAGAAAGGGATCTCAAAGAAACACATCCTGGTGACACGTTCAGTATAAAATCCACACACACACACACATACACACACATACACGCATCCATCTCAACTTACCCTGTTTTCTTACACAAACAACACCTTCACCATCCATTAACAACGATACAATGCGAGTTTCTCGTTATAATTATTAGTAAAAGAAGCAAAACATCACTTTGAACACAGCAGTTTGAAATGCACTGTCACTCGTGAGCAAGTGATCTGAGCTGGGATCAGTTGTGTTTACGTTCAGGATCATCCAGTAACGTATGCACATAACCACACGCGGCAGCGTGATGGGAATATGGAGTTGCATGCACGGAGAAACGCACGGGTACACACAGGAAGGCGGCGCTACACGCGAGGCCTTCAAGCGCCCAGATGTTTGAAACATGAGTCTTTTTATGAGCAACACAGGGAGCCATTAGTGAGAGGTGTACGTGAGTATTAATGTGGTGTGTGTGTGTACATGTTCAAAAGTTCAACTTCAAAGGCCTGAGTGTAATATGTCAATCCAACGTCTGTGTGTGTGTGTGTGTGTGTGTGTGTATAATAACTCATGTCTCCCCCTCAGCGCAGTGAAGGAACCTGCAGTGACTTACAGGCAAAGCTGTTTGCCTTTAAAGCAGGTTCAAGTCAAAGCACACGTCGTGTCGGACGAGGTCAAGTCTGAGGTCAAGTCTGAGGTCGTTCAGAGAAAGTCTGAGGTCGTTGTCGAGCCAGTGGCTCCTTGACCTGCAGACCAGCCATAACCAGCATGGACCATCTACAGATCTGTGAGGACCATTATGGATAAGCATGGTTTTTTTTTTTGTTGTTGTTTTTTTTTTTATTTTGTGTCGCTGATGGTTGTAAGCTGGACTGTGACTTTTTCCATGAATGCCCACATGCTTGTGAATGGATGCGTGTGTATGTGTGCTGCTGCCGGTGTGTGTGTGTGTGTGTGTGTGCAGGTGAAACCCACCTTCCTTGCAGTCGTGTTTGTTCTCGTGCAGCACGAAGCCGTGGCGACACTGACACACGTAGGAGCCCACCGTGTTGATGCACTCGTGCTGGCAGCCGCCGTTGTCCTTGCTGCACTCGTCTTTGTCTGCGTGAGAGAGAGAGAGAGAGAGAGAGAGAGAGACAGATGCAACACATGACTCGTGTGGAGAGAGCGGAGGGGAAAGCCAGACCATGATGAGCAGCTACGGACGACAGGCGAAGATCAAACAGACTAAAGAGAACGAGCTGAGATGTTCACCTGAAACATCTGTATCATGTTAGACTCAGGATAACAAGGCTCAGAGTTAAATGACCCAGTGTGTTACCATGGCAACGTCTAAGCCCTTTGATGACACGAGTTAGATGAAAAGAAGATGTAAGAACAGAAATGACAGAGTTAAGGGTTTAGTTGTATTGTGTGAGTCTTTGTGCTACTGTTCCCGGCTCCTGAACGCAGCACTTTGCTCTGTGGTCAAACTCCACCTCCGCCCAAAACAGCTGTTTTCAGATCAGCTGTTCTCCCCCCGGGGGCCACGCCACCACTCCTACATCAGTCCACCCGCCAACGCCAGCAGCTCCGGTCTGTTCCAGCGTTTGATTCCCACAAGCCTGATGTCACGAGCACGGACGCACACCAGAGACCTACTTGTGTGCGATTATTTTGTTATGTCCCACCACCGCTGCATATGTGGGACATTAAGTTGTCATGGCGATGCCTGAACGAGACCACAGATTCTGCCTGTGGATAAGTGGATCCACAAGAACTTTTTTTTTTTTTAAATCCACAGCATAAATATAAAGTGAGTCACTGACATGCAGACGACAAACCTCATCCTTTAATTTGTGGACATACGACACATGATGAGACACAGACGTCGAGTCGCACTGCAACATGGAAGCTCCTGAATGGAAAAAGATCTGAAACCACTAAATCCCTCTCTCTCTCTCTCTCTATATATATATATATATATATATGTGTGTGTGTGTGTGTGTGTGTGTGTCTGATGTGGTATTATGGTGCTATTGTGGGCACAGTCTCTCTCTATCACAGGCTAAGAAGCTTTGCGATTGATGTTACACAGTGTTCATTGTAGATTTCTTCAGGTCAAGCACACAATGTCCACACGCACACACATGCGCACACACACACACACATGTGGATTAGCAGTACGTGGGAGGCTGGAGGGAGCTCCCTAAAGCTGCTGGCTTGTCACCAACCAAATCCCTGGAAGTGTCTGACGCGAGCTGAGTCAGTGCCCGAGCAACATCTGACACAAACACACAAACACCTAATCTGTGTCTGATTAAGTAACGTCTCCACAACAACACCCTACTGAGTGTGTGTGTGTGTGTGTGTGTGTGTGTGAACATCCATTGTATCATTTCATTACAAAACAATGCAGATCTTTTCTTCCCGGGTTAGAATTGGAAATAGCACATTCCCCTCCGGAGGAGAATGGATTAAACAGCGATCCATCCATTCCCTCCAACACAACCATGGACCTGAGCCAATCAGAGATGCCGATTGTGAGGTCATGTTACCTCTGACCTTTGACGAGGTCGCCGGCTTGTCGCTGACACGGCCACGAGCGGGTGAGCGGCCGCGCTTTACGTCCCGGCAAGACTCAAACACAAACATACGCTCCTGACACAGAGCCAGCGAGTCTGAGGGAGAGAGGGCAGAGTGCAGGGTGGGTGCAGGCGGCTGCATGACGGACACACACACAACACATGGAGACATATGCACATGTATACATATCAACACAAATGCAAGCAGACACTGACAAACATAGGAACACAAAGCAGATGGAATGAAATCTAGTGCAGGCGTCTCTATGTGTGGCTCTCGTCTACACAGCGACTCCTGATCATGTGACCTGCAGTGGTAAAACACATAAAACCCACAGAACCAGCATCGCGTCCCAGGACACACACACACACACACACACACACACACACATCCAGTACAAACATTCAGCGCCTGCTGGTCATATTTCACCTGAACTGCAAAGTGGTCAATTGAACCAAATCAATCAAAACAAACGTTTAAGCATGGAGGAGTGTTTCGCTGAAATATTAGTGTTCTTTGGCAAAAATAATGGAAACATGAGCGACACCTCACATATGATGGATACGTTATAATAAAAATCGTCTTTTTTGACCAGTTACGAGCATCTCACGTGAATCACACTCCAACTGTGAAATATCAAAACATCTCTGTTCCTCACACACACACACACACATTACTCACCTGAGAAGAAGTGAGCCTTGAAGCCCTTCTTGGAGACGGTGTTGTCAGACTTGAACTCGATCCTCATGTTGTTGTACTGGGAGGTGATGACCTCAGGGACCTCGGTTCCACAGTATTTACCGTGGAGCTTGGAGTCGGACGACAGGCCGCTCCGCACCTCCACGTAGTCGTACTTACACACCTGAACACACACAGCGAGGCCTCTGTGACGCCAGCACAAGGTGGCTGTGGTTCGTCAGCCCCGTTTTAAATTGTCAATAACGAGCTCCTCACCTCGTTTCCCTCCAGCTCAAAGACCTCAAACTGCATGGAGATGCGGTACTGAGTGGGAGCCACCACCTGCCACACACAGTTCTTGTTGGGGGGGTATTCTTTAGGCCAACCAGGGGTGCTGATGGTCCCGTTCAACTTAGAGAGAAGACCACCACACGCCGCTGCAAACACACAGATAGCGACCAATCAGGAGGCAGGATCTAAAACCAGGTTTGGGTTTTACTGCAACATCTATATACAGCATTCATTTGCCACTATTTATTATGAAATACTGCTATTCAAAGATATAGAGGGAAAAAAAACACACATTGTGAGTTTTATTATATTTGTGCAGTAGTTTCAGTATGTTGGTTATTATAGGTCGTTCTATGCTACACTGTTTTCCTGCAGGACATCCGCCACTAACATCCACTTCCTGTCACCATCACTGTGTTACCCGTCACAGCCAGATGCTAATGCTAGCGTCACAGGATGGAAAAACGAACCTATTAATCAATATGGAATCAAATTAATCAAAAACAAACTCAAAAACAATATCGGGAGGTTTTGCCGACTCATCAAATATTGGCGTGCTTTGGCAGGTGGCTTGGAAACACGGCCCGCGTGTACAAACACGATTAAGGGAGAACCACTCTCGGAACCTTGAGGATAAATTACACGTGTGAACAATGGGTAAGTTATGACAAAAATGTTTCGCCGTGTTTGGGACACTGGAAGAGCCGGGCCCGCGGCTTTGCGTCAGTCGGATGTTTTTTCCTGTTGATGGAGACTGTTCGGATTTTTTTCTTCTTCTTCTTTCTGATGACTCAGACTCATATCCTATAAAGGAATGCACATGCAATCACGCCGTTACCTTCGCAGCTCTTTTTGTCCGGAGCCAGTTCATAGCCGGGGTCACAGGCGCACTTGAAGCTGCCCAGAGTGTTTACACACCTCTGCTCACAACCGCCATTGTCTGGTTTGGCACACTCATCCTCCTCTGAAAAACACACACACACACACACATGAGAAGTATTACGTGAGAAAAACACAATCAACACACACACATCCTCTCTTACACAATTACACAACGGGCACCTTTGAAAAAGTTAGCAGCAAATCCGGCCTTGTTCACCGTCCCGTCTGAGACAAACTTCATCCAGAGCGTGTGCGACGTGGAGCGCACGTCCTCGGGTTTGTCGTAGCCACAGAAGCGACCAATCAGGGGGCTCGTTTCCACCGGGCCATCGCGAACCTCCAGGTAGTCGTACGCACAGCTGTCGTGCCTCTCGATCTACAGACGCACAAACGCACACACTCGTGTGAATATCATCTTCACATGTGATTGTGATTGTTATTCTTATTGTTATGTTTAAGATTGTTGTTGTTAGAATAGAATAGAATAGAATAGAATAGAATAGAATAGAATAGAATAGAATAGAAGAGTCTTAAGAGGCTGATCTCAGCTGCAGTGAGGAAGTGAACTTTACCATTCATGTGTGAAGCCAGGTTGGGCATTTAGCACTCTGACATTTTTACAGCTTAGCAACTTTAAAAAAAAAAAAAAAAAAAAAAAAAGCTAATCCTCAACAGCCTGCTCTGTATCTCGCTCACACACACACATACACACACACGCACCACCACTTTTATTAACTTCCTAGCAGCTATACAAGCATGAAATTTGACCCAGACATTCCCGGGCGCCAACACACACACACACACACACACACACACACACACACAGCGAGTGAGTCACCTCAAAGGCCTGGAAGCTGAGTCCCACATTGTAGCCCTCGGACACAGTGATCCTCCACACACACTCTTTGGAGGGTCTGTAGTCGTCAGGGTAGTTTGGAGACTGAATCTGTCCTGAGTCTTTGGTGATCTCCCCCCCACAGATCGCTGCACAGGGGGGGACACAGACAGACAGACAGACACAGACAGACAGACAGGTAAGAGGACACACGATGGGTTAACGATCCCACTGCGTTAAACCAGAACACCTGAAACAGATGTGTGTGCGTGTGTGTGAATAACAAGAGCAGGGTAAAGAGCGTTTCCTCGTTTCACAGCACACAGTGTGTTTGCACACATCACTGTATACGTTGATGGAGTCATTGATCAGCTGATCAGCTTGACAGATGGAGTCAGAGCAGTTACCTTCATAGACGGCAGCGAAGCCCTTCCCCACCCAGTTGCTGCTGCTGCGGAACTCAATCCACATCCTGCTATCAGTGGAAATCAAGACGTCAGGAACCTTATCGCCACAGAACCTGCCTGTGGGACACACACACACACACACACACACACACACACACACACACACACACACACACACGCACACACAGTGTCTGAATTTTATTTTGAAAAATTATGAACTTATTCTTCAGCCAGTGGCCCAAATTCCATCCTCCCTCCCTCAGCTCACCCCTGGCTCACCCCTGGCTCTTTATCTTACCGAGCAGTGGAGCTTTCCTCCAGTATCCGTCCCGCACCTCGATGTAGTCATACCAGCACAGGCTGCTCTTATACAGATCCATGGTGGTGAAGTTGAGGATAATCTAGCAGAGTGAAAGTCCAGAACACACACAATGAAATTTAATCCTAATCTGCTGTGGTATCTGCTGTGTCAGCAGCCTCTTATTACATGCATACATGCATGTAGTGTATGTTTGTGCACCTTTTCTCCAGGTGTAACAGATATTCTCCAGACACAGTGTGTGTATGAGGGGTATCCATTGGGGTATCCTGGAGACGAGAAGTTGCCCGTCGAGTCTTGGAGCGTCTCTCCGCATGCTGTAACACACACACACACACACGCACACACACACACACACACACACACACACACACAGATGGAGTTACATTTTTGTGGTAACAGTCCTGCTGCTGAGTATAATCCTTTCAGCTGATGACTTAAGATGGGTGTGTGTTACTGAAGAACACTTGGCTCTGATACCTATGATTATTTTCCTCAATCTGCACAAAGCTTCTCCCCCCCCCTCCCCAACTGCTAATTTCCCAAATAAATGCTCTCTCGACAATTGATCAAAACAACAGCTCCGTCGTGTACGTCTGCGTTAACGGATCAGTCCATATGGAAACTGTTAAAAAAAAGTCAGAAAACAGAAGGGGAATTTAAAATTACTCTCCCACACAAACTGGTTTGTATTATTGTTGGTATCTTTCGGTTTTGCGTGTCAGAGGCTGCAGTCGCTGTGTTTATGTCCCCGTGTGCATCAGTGTGCTTGTTAGGGTCCGACCACAGTCATCGAGCCCAGTCACCACTTAATGGCATTCAGAGTTCCCCAAGTGACTCGTTTACAGTAAGTGAGGACAACGGACTTACTCCAAATGTATTACAGTAACAACAGCAAAAAAAAAGCTGGGTGGCTATTTGTGGAAACATATCAGACGATCTCTACATGCTTCATTTTGACATAAATGCCGCCGCTCCCTCTCAAAAGGAGGTTAGCCAAATCTCCTCCTATCCCATCATGCATGCTGTTTCCCCCCCACAATGCCCTGGGGCTGTGTTCATCTGTCAGTGAATATGGTATGGCTCAGATATGGCCTCATAACATGGACGGTGTAGCTATTTCCAGCTGAGACACACTAACACTGCGCTGTTCTCTCTCCAGCATCATATATATATATATATATATACACACACACACACACACACACACACACACACACACACATATATATACATATATATATATGTATGTATAAACGTAAACATTTATTATATTTTTTTGACTGAGAAATGTGAATATTTGAATATTTACGTAAATGAATAAGTGAAGACATTCAAGTAAACTGGGAACCAGAGTGTTGACATGAATTGTAGTGGAGCAGCTTGTGAACCAGTTTAGATCACATGCACTGTCTCATGCATACATCACCATCATACCTGGATGCATGCGTCTGTGGATCTAGATCATGTGAGAACAGCCCGTTGAGAAACCTGCACCCCAGACCACACAAAGTGTGCCGCGGCTGATGAGAGGAGTGGTGCGTATGTGTGTCAGTGTGCGTCAGTGTGTGTAAGTGTGATGTGTCTGAGTCCTGGAAACAGGGAGGGAAGGGTCGTATGGAAAAAACAAATTGCTCAACTTCACCTCTGCGCCGCGGAGACGAGGAGAGGAACGGGCCAATTTTACACCAAAAGACACGAGCAGACAAACAGATGTTGTCTTTTGTTCCTCTGCTGTGTACACACAGTACACACACACAACCATATACAGTAGTAAATATATCTATACCTGGACATCTATACAGCTTCCGTGCCTGTGCAATGTCTCCTTTACTGAGCCTGGTCCTCTGGCCAATAGCAGGTCGGACCCCGTTATCATCTCTGGATGGGAGGATGGTGTCGAGGAACATCCCCCTGCAGGAAGCAACAACAACACAATATCATTTGATATGTTCTGAGGACAGAACAAAACTGAACTTTCTAACAACAGCGGCCTCCACGCAGTATTGTCGAGCCCACATTGTGTCTTGTGTGCGAGCTGGGCCTGTGGAGGAGAATGGGCGAGGTTATGGGCATTAGGAAGAATCCTCACACGAAAAGCATGCGCAAGTGAACCCGTGACCGCTCTCGCTGCCAAATCAAAACTGGCTGATTTCAGATGCTGGAATTTCATGATGCCGGAGAATTTCCATCCGTTAGTGTAAGGTTTTAGCTGGAAAAGTCTGATTATAAGGCAGATACTCGAACTTAGTGGTTTTGAGCCAGATAGTTGATAGAATAACAGAATAAATTCTAAATTAGTCACCAGATATTCTAAATGATGGTTAATCAGAGGAAACATCTATTTTTCTGGTCATGTGGAAGCATGATGAGGGATAAGACGAAGGCCTCAGCAGCTGCCATATGTATCTACTTTAACATATTAACCCGTTTCCTGACTAGCACCAGCACTACTTCCTGTATTAATATTCAAAACACTGTATGATGTTGTCTGCAAACTGCTGAATTGTATTTAAACCATTTGTCAAACCTAAAAACTTTATTTGCTTTAACAAATTGACATTAACAGACTTAGCCACCGTCACGTCTGTTTGTGTTTAGCGTTTTTACCATGTTACAGTTTAATTTCTTATATTACCTCATGAAAACAATGGGGAAGAGAGTCGTAAGTAACAATCATTTTCTCACCTTTACCAACAGGAATATGCACAGTTGTGCTTTTATGTATGTTAAAGACTATGGTATGTTAAAATAAATAAAATACTCAATATGTTGAATTGATCCTTTGATAGAAATGGTTAACAGTTTGTGGCTCTGACTATCAGTTCCACCCTACAACAATAAATCACAACTTCAACACAAATATTCAGTAAAAAAGTGGCTCCACATGTATGTGATCTGTTTAGTGAGTTGAGAAGATGAGGCCAGCAGATGAGATGAGCAGCTGGTTACCGTGAGAAGGTGTTTCTCGCGTAGTGCATGATGCTATCGAAATCATACGGCTCCCCCAGGGAGTTGACCTCCCCTGGCTCCATCTTGAGGAAGTTATACTCTTGGCCTGGGAACCACACACACACACACACACAGAGAGAGAGAGAGAGAGAGAGAGGGGGGGGTTTAGGTGTAGTTGAGGGCGTGCGATAAAGGTCTGTCTTTTGATTTAACACCTGTCACGTGGTGAAATCCTGTGGGCATGGAAAAGAGGAAGTGAGCGTCTCAGGGTGGAGGTGACTTCACAGTCATTAAGAGCCTCATTCACACTCACACAGAGGCAGACGCCGGTGTGAATTTAAAAACACACACACATACACACACACACACGCTGTCCTCTAACGTCCTTATACAGAGGATGCTGAATGAGACGAGAAAAACCCCAGGTGCATCTTGGGTAAAGAGGCTCCCCTCACCTGGTTGGATGTTATCCCTGATGATGGTCACGTGATCGTCCCGGTCAGGCCGCGTGTGCTCGTGCCAGAATCCGATGACGTGACCCAGTTCGTGCACCACGATGCCAAACTTGTCACAGTTCTTGCCGATGGAGATCGCCTGGGGCCCGTTGCCACGACGACCCACATAGGAACAACACCTAATAAGGATTATTCGGAAGTTGATAGGAGGAAGATAGGCGGATGACATTTTCTACACATTTAGCATAGTATTGAATTGAATTTACAGTGCGCGCGCACACACAGACACACACACACAGACACACACACACAGGTTCAGTCTCTTTCTCTGGTTGGCTGAGACGTCCGTGCCAGGCTAATAAATCTGATTAAAGTTATCCAGTGAGCTGATTGGAGGCTAAGGATCAGGAGTCACTGGAGCAGATTGAGTCTTTTCTTGCAGGATTGTGTTGCCTGTGTATCAGTACAACTACTTCACACACGCACACACGCACACACACACACACATACACACACAGTGGGCGAAACAAACATGTTGTCATCTTTTACACCAGCAGTACCTGCTTTTCGGTCTATTTTCATCTGTCACGAATAAATAAATCCTAACAGCAGGATATTTATACATCAGATTAAAGTGTGTAATCTCTGAGGACGGCAGCCAATCACAGCACGCCAGGCTACTGACATCATCAATTCACAAGTAGATCGGTCGCTGATCTAAAAAAAATCCAGTCTAACAACTTCATTTGCAACATTATGATTTTTTTGTTAATTCATTATTTAATTGATCAGGTCAATTGAAGAAGAGGTTTGATTATTACAGATGTTTATCAGAAACAAAGAAACATTATGATATCTACTCACATATTGGTTGATATTTTGGGAATGGTTTTCTTGATTTACTTATGATTTTAGCAGTAATACTGGGAAATCACAGTATTACTGCGAAAACACACACATTTCAACCGTCCGCACAACAGCGTCGTGAGGCGACAAAACGCTGATCGTCCTGATCTCGGTCGCTCTGAAACCGTGCAGCGAACAAACCAGCGAAGTGCCACCACTGTACAAACACACTCTGACCTCGCTGTGCTGCCACTCGACAGAACAATGCACTTCTGCAGAGTACGTACAAAAAACACACACACACACAACACACAAAAAGCTGCATGAACATACAAACACTTAAAGTGCAGTGTGATTGGTGGGATGTGGAAACAGGAGCAGGACAGGAAGGAAAGTGAAGCCATTGTTGAGTGACCGCATCGTCTCTCGCTGTGACAAGGTCACTGCTGAACTCTAGGTACACACACACACACACAATCTCACACACACACACACACACATCTTCCACACTCACCCGCAGGGTCTGTAGGTGAAAACTATGTAACTTTCCTCATCAGTCTTCTCAATGAACGTTACACACGTCTGTTTCTCCCAGTGACGCATGGCCTGCTTGAACATGGCCCTCTGACTACCTGAAACACACCCACACACACACACACACACACGTTTTACACAATCACAGTCACTGTGTGCGTTACTGCTGAGCAACAGTGGGCAGCAGTTCAATGGAATTGGCTTACCAGTGAAGTTTCCTCCGATGACATAGGGAATGACTCCTCCGGGCCATATCCGCTCAGCTCGGGAGGTGGCGGCTCGACCAATACGGCTCTTCACAACGTTCCCAGTCCTCCCACTTTTCCCAGTTTGGCTCTTGGGACCGGCAGCTCCTTTGCTAACATTCTTTGGGAGAAAGTCTAATGGGAGAGAGACAATGTGAATGTATCCAGGTTTAAACAGAACAAATAACACAACAATCAGTTCGTACGTGTGCGTCGTCATGTTTTACTCCACATTGAATCCAAACCCTTCACAGGTCATGTGTGAAGTGTGTGTGCAGAGCGGCACTACGTTGTCCAGCAGGTCCAGCCACATAACCGATATGAAAACCGACGTGTTTGGACTCGCAGGATTCATTGTCGTCTGTTTATGGCTCAGACTTGTCTGATTTTCTCATCATCAAAAAATGGAAAAACAGGCAGTGTGCTGCGCCTGTAGCTTTTACAGGGCGACGGCGGTTTCGTAATTGAGTGTGGGAAGGTTTGTTAAATGCAAATAGTCTGTTCATTTACAAGTTTTAGAGCAGAGAACTCCGTTGTAAAGTTTGTGTATGGTCACAGCATCAAGCAAAACTTTACAGCAAGGGAAATTAATAGAAGCCAGATCTGGGATGACAGAGATCTGGGATGACATGATGGTATGTAACCACAGCCTTTGTTGTTGAAAACAGACAAACAGTATATAGTAATATGAAGCCTCCTTACCTAAACCAAACCTGCGTATTCTCTCCAGCAGCAGGTATAACGACCCTCTCTTCTTTGCAATTTCATGTTCCTCCAGGCCACCTGACACACACACACACACACACACACACACACAGAGTGCCAAGCGTCATAACACAAACAATGCACAATAAATGCTGATGTCCTCAGTTGGCCTGCTTTCTCCCGCATTCAAGTTGCATTCCCCTGCAGCTGATGGGAACTTGAGTGTGACCGTGACATGACGATGATTGAGTGAGTGCAAGATGGCGAGGCCACTCACCAGATGTGTGTCCCTGACGGGGGTGCGTGTGCACGTGTGTGCGCTGCGCGAGGTCTATTGTCCCGTCAATCTGGAACATTCCCAGGTCCTCTTCGTCCAAAGCGATGTCGCCCCAGAACGCAACTGGAAATAAGAGCAAACGAGACAATGAGCAGAATCAATACACAGGGGGTCCTCGAGTTACGACGGAGATCTGTTCCTGAGAATGTGTCGTAACCGAATTTTGACACAAGTCGGAACATACATTCATTGTGCCATTGTGCATACATTGTGCCACTAGATGTCGCTATAACACCACGCTACAATAAGAGTTTACTGTGGTGAATTGCCTTTTGTCACTGTAGGGGTTGATATCGCGAGTGTAATGAGCATTTCCTTTAGATTTCTGTTATCAACCGTGTAGACCCTGTGTTGTGAATAAACCTACGGTATCACCACGATCCCGAACGCATCTGTGTCCCCCGCCAGCCGGCCATTTCACATAAGTAAACACAAGGCAGAGTAGCCTAGCTGTGCTGTGGAGGTGCTGGAGAGCCGGCAGGCGCGCTGAGAGACAGAGAGAGCGCTCACCAACTGGTTCCCGTGCAAAGTCTGTACGTATTTACGGGGCAAACCGCTTAAGCCGAAACAAGGAAGTTCACGGGAGATGTGTCGTAACCACGAAAACGACGTAACTCGCGACCGTCGTAACTCGAGGACCCCCTGTATTTTCGTCATTCGTGGAAATGGTCACGTTATTATCACATTGTGAAATTATCACATTATCACATTGCAATATTCATCAAAATAACTTGTAAAAGTGAGCAAAATACTAATTAACTTGTACATAAGGGGCTGAAACGGAATTGTCAAAGTGTATACTACTGCATACTAACACAATGTGGTACAATGTGCTGTAGGTTAGCGGAGTTATTACTCTCCGCGGAGACTCAAGACACTGATACATAAACAATGGCATGGGAGAAGTTTGTCAATTAGCTAATTAGGATTGCCACTAAAGGAAACAGGGGGTCAGGATGCCATTGTGCTCAACTGTGTACTATTGTTGGCGAGAGGAGCGAACCACAATGACTACAGATGGTTTACAAATCATGATAGGAATGTGTGCTGTTGAATGGTGGTGGATAAGATTTTGATTAGATACATATGAGGATGGTGCCCCGTGTGGGGGGAGTGGATATATTTGTCGTTATGTATTTACTACGGAGACAATAATATGCTGTGATGTGATACTGGAGGGTTCACTCGAAAAAACTAAAAGAGCATGTTCGCAATTTCCTGCATTTAGTGTATACATTACTAAGCTATCAGTTATTTTCTTCATTAATCAACAGTTACAGGTCCGCAGTGTAGTAATTAGGCGTCATAATATTTAAGACAGCAAAGTAACAGTTCTAAGAGTTCAACAGTAAATCAAATGTAAAGCATCTTACTGACTCGTATAGAGAGTTTTGTGGTGGTTAATGTGGGTGTGACGTTGCCATATAAAGCGACAACAATAATATAACAATGACATCACCCGTTGCAGTAAGATGTGGTCCGAACAGGCGCTGGTGTCATTTAATGTTATTTCTGACCCAAATTACGGCAAAGGTTCCTACAGACACAGTTGTGTAACAGAAAGACACAAAATTGACCAAAGGCTCTGGGTCTTTGTATATTCTCATATACGATGTCACACTGCAGCGGCGTTTGAAATAATATTCCCTCTGCGTTTGTTTCTATTTGTGGACGTGACACTGAACTGACTCGACGTTGTCTCAGATATTTCAGGACAAGGAGGGGAAACTACAAGGACTGAAGGTTTCCCAGAGGAAATGAGCTGACACAGAGAGAGAAGAGGAGAGCGAGCGTGCTGATAGTAAGTTGGGCTCATTGATTGTTGGGGTCTTGTTAATCCAGTGAGGTACCAGAAATAGCCCAAAGTCAAGCGACTGGGTGAGGAGGGGTGAGGAGGTGGGAGGAGGGGGGAGGACACTGAGGTGGGGAGATGCAAGAGGAAGAGTATTGATCTGAAAAGCCCAGAACGTCCCAGGAGAACTTCATCACGCTGACCAGGGCCTTGCTGCATGCCCTTCAGCAGAGGCACTGCAGCAAACACACACACACACACACACACACACACACACACACGCACAGAGACTCAGGAGTAATGCGCCAAACACAAACTCAGAGTCCAACTTCTTTCACGTGCGTCCAGCACCTCCCACCATGTTGGTTGTGTGGAAAGCGAGCAGAAAAGATCTTCAGCAGACAGGACCTGTCTGGAAAACAAGGAAGCTGAGCTCGGTGCTCACGCTGTAATCAATGTGGGGTATTCAAGACAAACAAACACACACACACACACACACACATGAAAAGAGAGGAACTCACAAACACAATTACTAAGCTCCTCATTAAGCAAATAGAAGGTCACACTGTAGGTGGTGGGTGTGTGTGTGTGTGTGTGTGTGTGTGTGTGTGTGTGTGTGTGTATTAAAAAGAGATTATCATGGCCCCGTTAGATTTTCTCCATAAATAATTATTGTGCAAACCATTTGATCCATATCATCAGTGTGTGAGCAGAAGCTGGAGTGTCAGCTGAAAACTGCACCATACACACAACACCAACACAAACAGCATGTTGCACAACAGAATCTAACAAAAAATAATGGCAACAATTAAAAACAATGAAAAGATGAATACAAGAGAACAGTGTTTATGTGTGTGAACGTGTAAGAATGAAGACTGAAACCATGATAATTACAAACTTTTCAAATCCTCAGGAACACAGACAGCAGATTATCTTTAACAGATGTTCAGTGTGCATCTGGAAAGTTAAGGACACTGAGTGAGTGTGTGTGTGTGTGTGGGTGCGTGTGTGTGATGACACAGATCTACAAACCCTGTAACACACACTCTAATCACAGGTTTCTACTGGCAGAAAGATACAATTACACACCTCTACACTGATGTATCACTGCATTTACCTCGACCACAGTGTGTGTGTGTCTCTGTGTGTGTGTGTATGTGTGTGTGTGCGCAGACTAGGTTAGGCAAAGTTAGTTCATGCATGAACTCAGATTAAAAAACAGATGGCAGAGCAGTCAGGCGAACAACTGGACATCTGAAACGACCTGGAAATAAAACCCAGACTGATCATAAACAAATCCAATTAACAGGGATTCACTCTCAGACTGTCATCCGCTATAAAGTAGAACTATCACTACTTCTTAAATCATTAAAAAACAATTTGAAAAAATCACAGTTAATAAAATGATTGTGCTTTAAGAAATGGATTATAGTGAAAAGTACAAAAAGTTGAAAACCTGAAAGAAGTCACCTAGAATAAAAAAAACACCAACAACAAACACCAACAATGTCACCGCGACTTAATGTGACTAAAATGTACATAATTATAATAAATTCACTCTTAAAGGTGATATATATATACATATAAATAAAACTGAGGGGGTGGGTAACAGGCAAAGAAATGTGTGGTATGAGACAAAATAACATATCATATGACACAGATAGAGAGACAGTACTGGTGTAATCTCCTAATCACATTACTGTGACACTGAGATTCTTCTCAGGCAGGTCATGGGTTTGGCCAGACATTGTGACGGGACCCGATCGTGTCTCGTTTTACCATCAGGTTGCCCTTGATGTGCACCCGGTGACCCAGCACCAGGCTGCAACATGCACATAAATAAATAAATCATGTTAAATCATGAACTCAGAGACAGCTGTGAGGAATTTAAATAGTTTGACCGACTAAAAATGATGGAGGGTTTGTCCCTTTCAGTACATTTCATATCATTCATTGACATTAATTGGAGATTTTTCACATCGCTTGTGAGATGCGGCAGCATTGGTTCATTGTGGTCTTGTACAAAGAGTGGGTCGACATACTGACTCAAGTAAGCAAATCAACAGGACTCGGAAACAGATGCAACATGATCAGAGAAGTATAGCTGGTCCTCAAAACTAGGGTTTCTCATCTGGTGGGAATGATGAATATAGCTGGGAGTCATCTGCATAGCATTAACAAAAGAAGCCATGTGAATGCATGATTGGAACCAAGGAGGCTGTGTATATATTGCAAAGACAAGGGGGCCCAGCAATGAGCCTTGAGGTATCTCTGCATCATTTTAGCGTGTGTCAAAATTTGTATGATTATTGTTTACAAGTTATCCTGCAGCAGGTTAGTCTCTAAGAAAACTAGATACATACTCTTCTAAACTCTACAGTCGACAAAAACTTTCCACACTTGCACATTTAATGAAAAAAACAGCATACACACACATGCGCGCACACACACATGCACACACCTATTAAGAACAGATAGTGCTGTTGGGAGGCATCAGTTAGAAACTTGTTGACATGTTGAGTCCCAGTCATTTCTGCCTGAATCCCTGATGGGTTTTTTTTACAGTTGATTATGTAAACAGACGAAGCAAATTCAAAGGAAAACCGAAAGTAAGCAGTTTACCAGTGACTCGAAAGAATTCATGTGAAACGTAATGCCTTGAAGTACTTTGGGTAAAATTGGGTAATTGGGTAAAAAGGGGGTTTAAATTCTTCTGAAAGACGCCATTGTTTAGTAGCGGCGTGTCACTTGGATACAGTTCTGTCTGTCACATTTTTCACATCACACACAATTTGCATCACACATTTATAGGTGTTAAATAACGCAGGGGGCCTGGATCAAAGTGTGTAGCTGTGTGTCGCAGTGTTCAGGGAGGTTGGGACTACCTACAATATTGGGAATAGCAGTTTGACTTTAGGGAGAAGGTGGCTTTTCCTGAGCGCTGCTGCTATAAATACGACCAGGAAAAGCCAGGTGACATAAAAGTGCCCAGATGTTTAATAATTGAGCAATGTGTGGCAGGTGGGTGGAGTGACGGCGCTGCTGACTCATGACTTCAGCGGCTCCGGAACAATGACGCTCCAAAACAAACAGCCGGCTCTCAGCACAGCCGGGGAGTTTGTGCTGAGGAGGGAATCCTGAGGAAGACTTCGGAAGCTCAGTGGCAGGAGCACTCTGCTCGGGAAAATCCTGTTTAATATAATATGAGCGAGAGTCGCTAACGCACACATAAACACACCCTCTTCAGCAGCCCCAGTGTCAAACGCACATACATACACACACTGCTCTCGTTTCCTTCCCACTGACTAATGGGGGACGGGGTGAGCTGTGGCTGCAGCTCACTGTCACGACATGGAAACCTTCACTCTCTGGCTGAAACGGCGAACGCCAAGCTGAGTTAAAACCCTTCGCAGCTTTTCACAAAAACAACACAACACAAAACCCCACAGTCAGTCAAGAAATGAGAACATCTCTTTTGCAAACTGCTTGGCAGGTAAACAAGATCTAGGTGTTTAACCTACACATGCATACGTTTCTGCACACACCACATGTGGCCACAAACGTAGTTTTAGAAGGTATTTTTAGCGCAGTCATGACTCCAGCCACCAGAAGCATACATTTATCCAGCCCACAGTAAAGAAATAAACACGTCAGCGTGTTTGTTCAAACAGTCACGTTATATTTAGCGGGGTTGGATAAGTTGGATCAGTGTGCAGCTCCCAAAATAAACGACATGTACACATGTACATGTGTACACATGTACAGTATATACATACTGTATACAGAGTCACATCTGGAATAGATACGAGACCCACTAAGAATTAGCATCTGACATTGATCTGCATCTACATCACATCTGAATGAGCTTCGGACGACTTGAAGAACCTTCATGTAGGTATCAGGTGGTCCCTCAGGTGCTGGTTCGAGCCTCACACGGAAACAGTGATGTAACTTGACTTACATATAAGTGCCTGTGACTGTTGTTTTTTTGTTTTTTTTAACCAGACTCCTAAATCTGTGTATGGACAAATGTATTCGAGTCATTGCAGTAAACTCTTATTGTAAATCCTGGGCTGCAACAACTAGGTTCAGAGATGTGTGTTTATAAGAAAATGTATATTATGTATGGTTCATACTGTTACTACACATCCCCGTAATACACATCTATTGTATTTGAAGAAAAGAACAAGCAGTCGGCCTCTCGGGTCATTCTCTTGAAGAAACAGCACGCAGCCTCATTCGGACACTGAGGTTTGTTTAGCTTTTGCTCTGTGTGTGTGTGTGTGTGTGTGTGTGTGAGCATTTTACGAGAACAGTGATTTGGAAGGAAGCATGAATGACTCTTGAGTGAGCGTAGAAGCTCGTGCGCGCCTGCCCGGGTGTGTGCGTGCGTGCACGCGTGTGTGTCATCTCCAGCTGAGTAGCAGGATGCAGACAACCAGGAAGAGATAAGCGCGGGTGAATGGAGGGAGCCCTGCGTGTGTGTGCGTATCGAATGTGCGCCCGTGTGTGTCCGCATAGGGAAATCACTTCACAAAGGCCTGGAAGTGTGTGTTCTCCCGTCTACCAGCGCGGGACTCGGAGGAGATAAGCAGCCAGCCAAATATTCCCCTTGTGTTTTCCCAGCGAAAACAGGAGGCGGAATACCAACCACTCAGACTGATGCCACAGGGTCAAGCCCGGAATGAGCCGCGCTTCCACTTCTTAAAAGCTGCACACACACACACACACACAAGGTCTCTACACACTGACAACACAATCACTTAATGATAAGAATCATTTTCATCACCGGCTAATCTTCAGAAAATAATGAAAGGGCCAATAATACTGAGAAATCAAGTGTTAACCATCTACGTGATGCATTGGAGAGCGTGCATCTGAATATGCACTTTGATGTTAGAAGTCTGTGGATGTTACATTGCATGTGCATGTAGATATGACATGTGTGTCAAAAAGCTCCAACGCGTGTTAAGAGGTTATGTTTACTTTTTATTATTTGCTCCTTCTTGAGAGGCGGCGTTGGGACAAATTGTGCAGATGTTGTGTGTGTGTGTGTATAGGATGTTGTGGGGAGATTATTATTGACAATAAAACCAGTATGAGGTGAATGGTTGGGCATCTGCATGTCGAGTTGCATTCATTTATTATTTTAATAATAATAATTTTAAAAAGACGTCTGGTGAAAACCATCATGTGAAGCACCTTCACTGATTTAAGGTCTGCTGTAACAGGTGGTATCTCCTTGTTTGGCTGAATTAAACTTCATCATACATCGCTTTATCAAACTGTAGACTGATGATTATCGAAACCCTGAGATTTCATTGAAGCCCTCCAACTTTCTGCAAATCAGCAATTTCAGGGATTTCCGAGCTCTCTCTCTCTTTTTCTCAGGCACAAATCACAACAACAAGTGCAAAAACAACAACAACAACAACGACATGACTGGCATGTTAAAGGTGAAATATGAAGATCAAACCCCTTTTTTCTTAATGCTGCTCTATGCAGGACTGACGTTTGACACATTCCTGCCACCGTACAGAAACTTCATTCTTCATGTGCACTTATATAAATATATCGCCTGCGTTTTCTCCCACTGTTATTCTAACCTACAAGAGTCACACAGAGTCACACATGTAGACAGACTGTCTCCCTGAAACCTGCTGGGCTCCCATCCAAACACACACACACACACACACACACGCACACACACACACACACACACACACACACACTGAGCATGTAAGTTCTTAGCATAAGTTAAAACCACTAAGTCATGGGACTGCAGTATCAACATAAAAATCATCCACTCAGAGATCAGTGTAACATGTACATGAGCAAACACACACACAAATACACATACACACAAGGGCCAGTGTCAGGTTTGTGTATTTGGTATGTGAGGAATGTGTGCGTTGGTCAGTGTGTGGACGCTCAGTGTGCTGTGGGTGGAGTTCTCATCGGTCCAACGTGTCATCACAGACTGTCATTAAATGCCATTAAAATACACCTGAACATACGTGTACACAAACACATATATGCACGTAGACATGCCACGTGCAACGGGTGTAACCCAAACACACATCTAGACCTAAGAAGAGTCAGAGCCACCACACACACACACACACACACACAGCATGAGAAGAGGTAGCACTATATAGGAAATAAAACAGGAGAGGAGAGGGCTGTGTCTAACATGTGATGTAACATGTCCAATATCAAAAGTTGACACTTGAATGCTTGTTTACATTTGCTTTTTATGCTTTGGCAAAGACATTATCTGATAAAACCTAAAACACTTTGTTTATTTAACTCTTTACAGTTTATGTAGGCTAAATTCTTATATACCTGATGGTACAATGGGAAGATGACTTATGGTGATGTGCAGATGCACTTTGTTAACTCAAAATGGACATGGACACCATGTACGACACATATACATCTACAAGAGCTATAATAGACTTATGAACGAAGAAAAACATTGTTTGATTGAACGTTGCCTCCAACACAAAGACTATGCATACATACATACATACACGCATACATGCATACATGCATACATGCAGACATACACACATACACACACACATACATACATACATACATACATACACACATACACACATACATACACATACACATACATACATGCCTACACACATACATACATACACACATACATACACATACACATACATACACACATACATACATACATACACGCATACATGCATACATGCATACACATACATACACACATACATACACATACACATACACATACATACACACATACATACATACATGCATGTGTGACACATCGTTAAGGTTGAATGATAACCAGCTCAATGTTAAGGATAGGGTATTTTATTGTGAAAGTCGGAGGACTAGAAAGAACGCGGAACTAAAAAGTGCGTGTATCGTTGTCCCGCGCTGTGGGATGAGAGGCTCCTCCCTCTTCCCTCAGACAGAGATTTGGGGAAGAAGATGGCGGTTCGCTCTCTCATTCACTGATTCTGTGAATCTGCTTTTCAGGTTGGTAGTCTGTAGAACGTACTATAACCGCTTCCTCCTGGAGTGTGCAGTAGCTTATTGTAGCTGTGATGAGTCGGTTGTTGAATTTGTAGTGTGTGTGTCAGAGAGACATCGGCGCGTGGTTTAGTTCAGTTAAATCCAGATGTTTCTAATTTTCTACGACGGTTTACTTAACATCTTGACACGGGCAAACGCACGCAGACGCGCGCTCAGCAAGCGCGTGCCCGTCCTTACCACTCTCAGAACATATATATTTTACCCCACCTGACAGGTGATGCACGCGCTGCCCGTGTGCACGCGCGCAGGGGAAAAGTGCGCCTCGGGGAAGAAGCAGTTTTAACGGGGACGGTCAGCGGGGTGCACGTGGCATCCACCCGCAGCATCACCACGCACACCGACTCACCGGCTGTGAACTTTAAAGGACTGGGGCACATCTGGACCAGTGCCCGCGCGCGCACACACACACTATCACAGGCGCGCGCTGTCACCTCTCAAACACAAGCGCACGTGCCATTTCAGCGCTCAGCAAAAAAAAAAAAAATCTAAAATAACATGAGCTAAAACCAAATCAGTGTAAATCAGTGTAAACAGTGTAAATCAGTGTAAATCAGTGTAAACGGTGTAAATCAGTGTAAACAGTGTAAATCAGTGTAAACAGTGTAAATCAGTGTAATCAGTGTAAATCAGTGTAAACAGTGTAAACAGTGTAAATCAGTGTAAACAGTGTAAACTCACCGGCTTTACACGGGTCCTTGTAGTCGATGGTCTCCGCTCTGTCCTCGTCGGAGAAGTCGAACTCCGGCTCCTCGTAGTCGAAGCTGTGACAAACAGTGACTCTGCCGCACAGAGTCAAGCCGGCGAGCAGCAGCGTGATCCAGCGCATCTTAGCGGCCAGCGGCGGCGGCGGCACTCGGTCCATCTGAGGAGGGGGGGGGGGCACTGGACACCGGGGGGGGGGGGGGGGGGGGGGGGCACTGGACACCGGCTGTTTGGAGCTGCTCAGTCCGCTCTCCACTGAGACCACCGGCAGCGGGGGTCTACCGGGCCATGGCGGAGCTGCGTCCCCGCTCTGACAGCCTGGATGTGGGTACGGCTGGTGGTCACTCTACCGGACGCTCCTCCATGGCGACAGTGCGCTGACGCTCCGAGAGGTGACCGGCGGGGGGGGCTCCTGCGTCCGGCGTCCTGCAGGTGAGGGACAGCCGCTGCGGGGCAGAGGGGAGACAGGGCCGCGGTGAGGGAGACAGGTCTCCGGGCGTAAAGACGCACAGAGGTGGATCTGCAGCTCGCGTGGATTCATGCGCCTCGCGGGTTTTCTTACCACCACTGTCTCTCTCTCTCTCTCTCTCTCTCTCTCTCTGCCTGTGTGTGACCCCCCTCTCGCTCTCTCCCTCTCCCGCTCTCTCTCTCTCCTGGTCAGCGCACCGCCTACACACACACACACACACACACACACACACACACACACACACACACACACACACAC
>JAFBJQ010001853.1:316809-368740 GCA_016785345.1 Trinectes maculatus | reverse complement strand
CACACACACACACACACACACACACACACAGAGAGAGAGAGAGAGAGAGAGAGAGAGAATGAGGGGAGATCTCTCAGAAGACGCACACAGTTTCATAACCCAACACACAACAGAGCGCACACTTCACACACAGGCTCTCTCTCTCTCTCTCCCCCTCTCTCTCTCTTATGCCCGCGCGGTGCCGGCACAGGAAGCGCGCGCTCATCATTCCAGCTGATTGGAGCGGACAGTGGAAACCGGTAGCGGTAAAAGTAACACGGCGGCTACAAACTGTCGCGTAGCTTTTAGGGTCCATAGAGCCGCGTGCGCAGGGGGCTGTTAGCGGGTCATTCAGAGGCAGGTGCCAAACCATAAACCAGCAGAGGCACAATGCAGCTGTGTGCTTCAGAGTCTGTCTGGACCCTGCAGCACGAGGAGTCAGAGCTGGTTCTGACTCCTCCACTCATTCACACTGGAGGGAGAGAAAAGGGGAGGGAGGGTGGGGGGGTGGGATTGAGGTTATTATAGTTGCACCTGAAAACAGTTAAAGGTCTCGTGTCTGTCTGAGCACCGTCAGTGTGGAGGTGTATTCAGGCAGGTACTACACTCTGTATACTACACTCTGTATACTACACTCTGTACTACACTCTGTGTACTACACGTTTCTAATCGTGTGTGTCGTCATCACTACATTGTCAACGTGACATCTCTCTGCCACTGTGGCGCACCGGTCTGTCGCTCACCTGTCTGTTATACCGTAGCTACACACCCCCGCCAGACACCAGCAGGTCAGTCAGCTGAGGTCATGTGGGTTCATCCCCTCAGGTAGTCTAACTGTGTGTGTGTCCGTGTGTGTGTGTGCGCGCGTGCGTAAAAGTCAAAGGAAACAGCTCGCGCACGGTAAAGTTGTCCTCAACCAACCAGACGACCGTATAATCTTCCGTAAGTGCGGCCGGCGCGCGCGCGCGGCGGAGCCGGGCAGTGAGAATAAAGCTGAGCAGCAGTAGTTGTTGTTGTTGTTGTTGTTGTTGTTGACAGACGATCAGTCAACACCTCGCGAAGGTAAATAATCCTGCTGAGACAGCTGCTCAGCTTGACCCGCGGCGTCTTTACCTGCACCGGGACCGCCATCACGCGTCCAACGCACGGACCATCTCTGGACCCCCGGGGCCGGAGGGGGGGCACCGGTGTCAGTCGGTTACGGCCGCCCGGAACGTGAGCGTCTCCCACCGTTCCTCACCGGGAGATTACCGGAGCGCTGTCCCTGCTGCGCCCGGCTAATCCTGCCGCGGGGAGAGGGAGAGGCAGCGGCGCGCTGACGTCACTCTATCAATCCAGCAAGCTGTCCACTGCACACACGCGCCGGCCCGTGCACACAAATCCCCTGCACACACACACACACACACACACACACACAAACACATAACACACACGAGTATTAAAGAAAAGGAGCATCATCATCATCATCATCATCAGTGGTTAGGTATGTGGCTGTGACCATGAAGTACTTTACTCTGAGTAATATGCAGCCTACCTGCAGGAGTATTGGTTCACAATGCAGAGTGGTACTCGTACACGTACCAAAATAACCAGTACGTACTGTATACAAAGTTTTCTCTGGATTAGTGAGAGGAAAAGGTCAAAGGTTACCAATGTGGTGTAGCTTCAGGGTCATGACCTGTTATCATATAATATTATGTAAAGCTAAATGAAATCCAACTCTCAGGACATGGATGAACCTTCAGAATACATTGTGTGTTTGTGTGTGCGTTTCAGTGTGTACTGTATTTGTGGACTGGATTTCCCTGCTGAGCGGCTGCTAATTAACACTTGGGGAGGCAGTGAGTGGCGTTTAGGCCTCTCCAACCACTTAGTGTACCTGTGTGTGTGTGTGTGTGTGTGTGTGTGTTGTCATCGGGCCAATCTATTCAGCAAAATGCTTCCCTCCTAAATAGGATCCAGCTATTGAGATTAATGCTGTGTGCAGGTATTTGTGTCCCTATTTAAAGCTCGTATCGATCAGTGCGTCTCTGAAACTCTGAAAGTACCTCGCCAGCATTTTGACGCTGACCACCACCTCCCCACCCGCCCTGACACACACACACACAGAGACACAACACACACACACACACATCAGGAGGACCCCTTAATCCGAGCAGTGGCCCCTCGAGACCCCTCAGCGCTGTGGTCTGCAGGTATTGGAGTTTGGACTATTATTAGCTTAGTTTTCCCATTCAATTCTATATGCAGCTCTTCAAACCCACAAGATCTGCACTGTACTTGTTACATTAAAGGTATATTCTGTCCAAAACCTTGTACCTTGAGTAGTTGGAAAGTACTTGTAAAAAGTTGAAGGCTTTCTCACCAATGGCTGCAATGTTTTAAAGATGTTCCAAAGATTACCAAAGCAGGTCAAAAGGTCACTGTCTTTTCCCTTATGAATGGTTTCATTTGTGTCTCAATGTTTGACTCACAACGCGCCACCCCCCCCCCCCCCCCCCCCCCCGTGATACACTACAAAACACATGGCAGATGTTAGACATTAAGCATATAGAAGCTAAATTTGCCTGTTTTTCCATATGAACTCCAATAGAGGTGCATGAGCGCATATACATAGTATTCCTGTCAGTGTTGTACATGCTCCTTGTTTTGCTGCCCCCGTGTGGTCATGAATAAATTAATCATAAATGAAACTGAAAACAGGCCTGGTAAAACAAGTGCTAAACATGCAACTAAACCAAATACACAATTACACAGAAGTAAGGTTTTATCAACACAGTACCTGAACAAATCATGGTTCTGCAGACAAACGGGGATAAAGGTCCTTGTCTCCTCGTTTCTCCTCCAGGAAATGAATCTCTGCAAAAAGAGAAAATGACCACAACAACATAAAGACTGACGCCAACAGCAAAGTCAGAACAAATGACCCTCGTCTATTTAATTTAAATGCTAATAAATGAATACACTGCAAATGTAGAGTCGATCCAAGTTCAAAATTACACAAAATGAAGGAGACTGATTTAATCGATTAAATATCATACGATAAAGTAAAGTTAATATCGTGATGCTGGCTATGTGTTAAATATGACTTTATATTTCTATAGTTGATTTCTGTATCAAGTTATGAGATGGAAATTGAGTCTGGTTTAACTGATGCATTCACTTTACCTATGTGTGTGTGTGGCTTCTGCTTCATCTCCACAGAGGCCTCAAATCCTCTCAGCACAGATGTCAGCCACGCCGATAGATGGACAGATGTCCAGCTGTAAAGAATCAGAACCAACTTGATGAAACCTGTATGCTACAACGAGAGAGGCACGTATAACAGGGAGTCACTCACTTCCTGGTTTCCTGCCAGCGTGTCTTACAGGACACGCTGCACACGACAGTATCAGACAGCCGATAAACGACTGGGACAGAGACGTCGGATCTGGCCAGGGGGGGAAAATGAAGACAAAGCTAAAATGATAAGAATACCTGAGGTAAGAGTAAAAAAGGAAACACAGTGTTTTCTCTCGGGCCTGCTGACTGCGATAGTGTCTCAAGTGTTTTATAAAATCCCCCAGGAGGGGGCGGAGAGGTGGCCAGAGACATCCATCACCTTTAGGATAAAATGCCACAGGAAGGCAGAGTGCTGACACCACAACACAACACAACACAACACAACACAACACAACACAACACAACACAACACAACACAACACAACACAGCACAGCACAACACAACACAGCACAACACAGTGCGACAGTGGGTGATAAAGCTCAGATATTGAGCGGTGGCATCAGAACTGTCTATGCAGTTAAATGTCTCCATCGCTGTTATGTTTCAAATGCAAATTCACCAGGAGGCATTCATGACAGAGCGACTCAGGGGAAGTCACTGAGTCACGGCCTGCAGTGGAACCATGAAGATCTGAAGGTCTGCAGCAATGTGAAGCTGCGTCTCCTTATGTAAACAGAGCGAGCAGAGGGGAGACATGGACAGAGAGGAAATCCTCTGTTGAAACGTCAAGCTGTGCGAGCCATTCTCTCTCTCTCTCTCTCTTTCTCTCTCTCTCCTGTTCTCATTTCCTCCTCGTTGCACCTCTCGGATTCTCCACCTCCATCTCTGCGCCCCTGCCTGTCACGTTCGTGCACGGTCTACTCTTTGTTTCGTGCCACCAGAACTTAGTGAATGGGGGTGGGGGGTGGGGCGCGAATAAACGCAGGATGCGTGCTGGCATGAAAAGAAAGGAGAGAGGAGTGATGGAAAGTGTGATGGGGAAGATGAGACGGACATTGTCCCGGTTACAATATACACAATGTCCATCTGACACATGCCCAGCTGCAAAATGGCTGCGCTCAAGGGGGCATTTGTCCACGACCTTTGACCCTTTCCATACTTATACTGAGTACACACTTGTGTAGTATCACTAACATATTAAATAACAACAACAACAACAATCATTATCATTATTATTGATAATAATGATGATATATTTGAAGTGCAATGCATAGCGTCTGTGCATCTGCCACAGTCTATCAACAGACTCAATCATCCTGTGCACAACACCTCGCTGTTGAAGACGCTGAATGCATGCGTGTGTCCGTGTGTCTGTGAGTGTGTGTGTGTGTGTAAATGTAAACAGTAGCCCCTTGCTGACAAAGCACTTCTTCAGGAACTTGGGATTGTGTGTGCGCCCTGGCCTCTGCTCCCTGCAGATACGCTTCCTCTCTCTCTCTCTTTCTCTCTCTCTCTCTCTCTCTCTCTCTCTGCAGAGGTGCAAATGAAAATATTTGGTCAGACTGAATCAGCTTAAAGCTTTTTATATGCAAAGCATACAAAATGGTCCATAGTGTAGGGTATGTGGGGGTGGGCTGTGTGTGTGTGTGTGGGTGGGTGGGGGGTATCATTAGTGACAGTCCAGCACATTACAATGCATCCACTTACATGAATACCTTTGTGCACCGTGAGTGTACAGACCCACGTTGTCACATAGCACGTGATAATATCCTTAACTTGCGTTACCTTTACGTAGAACTACTTTGACAATAGTGTGGCGCATAACATTCAATGCAACGTTTAGTGTGATGACCCTTAAACAGTCTCATGTGTCATATGTTGTTAGCAAACACATTTAAAGACACAAAAGCTTGAAAATAGATTGAGTACGTTGGAGGCCAGCAACCACTGTAAACTTGTAGTCAGTGTTCTGTGGAGGGGAAACTACCCACTACTGTCATCTGCAGGATCATACGAGTCATGACAGTTTCCATTATCATACATCAGAGGACAATTTTTGAAACATTTCTGAAGGCGACTTTTCATCTATATCTATATCTATATCTATACACATATACATATATATATATACACACACACACACATATATATATATATATATACACACACATATATATATTTCCGGCGTCACCCTGCAGAACATCGCCAACTCTGACTGGCTGATCCGTTAAATGCCCTTTTCTATCTTACTGTCCCACACTGTCCTGAAGCCAGACCGCCCTGATCAATGGTATTGATGAGGAGATGCTAATAGCTGATGCTAATAAGGCCAGTATGACTAATAGACCGAGAGGACCATTGATCTGCAGAGTTAGCATCTAATGCTAGAAAAGCTGATTCAACGGCATAGTTGGACAAAAAGTGCCACCCTTGCTCAGTGTGTGAGTCTGTGCACTGGGGAGTGAATAGAAAAGGAGCAATACTTTCCTGCTTGAGGCCAAATAATACAAGTACTCACAGATAATGCAGCAGTTAACAGTCACGTATCAAACTGTGAACACAGGTTTGAGTTGAAATCAAACAAACAATGACTGAATCAATGTGATACTTCTAATCGCATTTTCAAAATTAAAAACACTACATTTAATTTGAGTGATTCGCTGACAAACACAATGTCTTTTCAAAGCCAATATAGTAAATCATAATGCAAAAACATTTATACCCCAAGATGATAATAAGATAAAACTCCACAATTAAAACCTGTTTTGTTTTTGTCATGATTTATTGTCTCTTCAACCATTTACCGCCTATACGTTTTGTTCCAAAAACAAAAACCCTCTTAATGAGTCTGAACTCAGAAGATGACACAGACGAGCAGAAAACCCATTAGAAACCTGTGTATGAGTGTGCTGCTCGTGCTGCTGTTTGGTGCAGTTGTTGTCTTTGCGGTGACTGTAGATGTGGTTGTCTTCAGAGCTGCGGAGAAACAGAAAATTGACATGAGATACTTTCACTCTCCATCTGTTTACTGAATTACGTCAACCATGTTTAGATTTATTTGATGAGCTGTACTGTATCACCCATTAATTAATAAAATAAAAAAAGGCACTAAATGAACTGGATACATTTACACAGTGTCTTTAATTGAGATCAGCAAAATGAATACAGGTTTATATTTACTGGGTTTTTATGAGTGAGGATGTATTTAATTGCTCAGGGAGTTAAATCCAAAGTTCAGGTGAAGAATGAAGAAACACACCAACATAAAGTTTGCACTCACCTTTGACATACACATTAAACACAACACTGATGGCTCCCACATCGTTCCTGACCAGACATGTGTACTGTCCTGCATCCTTGGAAGTTACAGAGTTGAAAATGAGAGTGGTGCCGGTAAAGTGGGGAGGGTTAGGTCCCGGAAGCGTCCAGTTGTATGTGGGGGTGGGGTTTCCCACGCACGAGCAGTTCAGCTGTACGGAGTCTCCCTCTGTGACCAGGGTCAGATTAGGATGGAAGGAGCCCTCCTGCTCAGGCTTATCTGTGTGTTGATGGAGGAGGAGACAGGGAGACGTACAAAACCTGTTACTGATGCAAAACAACAACAACAACAACAAAAAACTACTGCAACTGATACATAAACAGGTTCCAAGACTAATACCACTCTCCTATTTGCAATGCACGTTCTCACAGTTTCACAAGAAAACAAAAGAGAAGAACAGGAAACTGTCGTAACTCATACACTGTTATCTTCTTGTATCTGTTGGTATTAAAAAGTCTTCAATTCTTTTTCCTCGGCAAAACCCCTAAGAAGGCATTTCAATTCTTCAATGATTTTTTAACAATGTCATTTCATTTTATAATTAATTACAAAACTGCTCCAAATCAAATGTCGATTTCAGCACAACCTGTGAAAATATATTGAATTATACGGTATGTATGTTTTTATCCTCAGTTATTATCAAGTCATTCATTTTCTGCTGCTTTTCTTGGTCCATGTCACAGTAATGGATCACATACAGAAATTAAAATTTGTATGTTACTTGTATTTTACAACTAAGAAGTACAGGCAACAATGTGTTCAAGATGCCAATAAATCCATGTAGCTAATATATAATTGTAATTTTTTTCCCAACCACCAACTGGTTTTCTCAAAATATTTAAAATTGTATAAGTGATATTAAACGACCTGTGCCGTTAAATTTGGTGAACACTGCACAAACCCTTTTTGTTTACCGTCTTTACCGACACTCACAGTAAACAGTGGCGGTGATTTTCTCTGACATCTCCACTGGAGGGGGCTGTGGTCCTTCAGGTCCCAGATCCAGTTTGGCTTCGCACCAGTACTGGACTCCATCATCTTCTTTCCTGGTGCTGATGCTCAGAGTGAAAACCTCGGTCCCTGGTTTCTTCAGCTGGCTGTTCTTGGAGCGACTTTCTCCCAGTGCTGCGTGACCTCTGTAGAAGGTCACGATGAGGTCTTGAAGAGGAGCTACACTTCGTACCTCACACTGCAGAGTGTACTGATGATCCTCAACCATTGGGCCAGCGTGATCTTTAAAGCTGATGGACACGCTGTCTGGAGGCTCTGGGAATAAAAGTACAGAAGAATAATAAATACATAAATAATATAATTTAATATAATTTTGCTGCTACATCGGCGTACAACCTCTGATGTAGAAAAAAAAAGTTCTCATACAGGAAAAATGAATTCTATCATCAAAAAGCAAATCTGCTTACTGTAGACAGTCACAGGCAGGACGCTGCAGCACTGGTAGTCACTGGCATTGCTGTAATAGCATTGGGCTTTTGTGTTCCACTCAGTCATTCTCTCAACCTTCCATAAAATCGTGGACTCGTTGGGGATCTTTAACCCCACAGATATCTCCAAACTGAAAAAATTTTGCCAGCAAGAAGGACACACGGAGCACAGGGCAGAGGTCGGGTCACCGTGCTTCACTACCAGTCTGGACGGAGTGAACACGGGTTTATCTGAACAGCCTGTATCTGTAAAAACATAAAAAAACATCATTAATAAACAATCAGATGCAGATGATGTGAATGAGTATAGCAGACGCTAATTACTACCCTTTTTCTATTGCTGTAAAAAAATAACAGTGATGCTAATAAACTTAAAGAAACAAAATGTGTTTGAATATGAAGGAATGTAAAAGTCTGAATAGCCCGATGAGAATAAAAACTGGAAGGTGGATTACAGATGGAAAACTCTGGTACTTACCACAACCGGAGACACGGAGGTCACACAGAAAACTCATCAGAGAAACCGCCAGCAGAATAAAAAACATTGTTCCCAATTAGTCTCCGAAGAAAGACGAGAAGAATCATCCAGCACAAAACCCAGAGAGAGGTGGGACGACGGCGACGGCGAAGACGGCGAAGGCGGCGGCACAGCACGAGCTCGCTCCCTCTCTATTAAGTTTTACTGTCGTGGAACAATGTTGGCAGCGCTGCCTGTTTTCATTACCACACATCCTGTACGCCGCTTCACTGCGATGCTTACAAAGCCACTGAGAGAGAAAGTGTGACATCATGTTGTATTGTAGCAAGTTCTTACAATATTAGATACAACAATACTAAATACAACAAACTGCACTTTGCTTTTCATGGCAAATCATATTTCGGAAACAGCTATGGGTTCATGTCTGGGTGAGATAAACCCCTGTGGCATGTTGGAAACTGTATAATACACAGCACGGCTCTGTAAACAGCAGCATTATACACCGCCCTTCCTGTTGCCGCTCAGGACACATGAGCTTCGGCCCCGTGAACTAACAACCACCAAGTGTCAACACATTTATCTGTGCATGTAACATCAGTGTGTCACATGTGCACCTTTACTTAACGTCTGGTCCTTGATTTCGACAAAGCAGAGCAAAAGCAAAGTGCTTTTAAATCACATAGGAACGTGCGGTCCAGTCACATTCCTGAACTTCCCGGGGATCTCTATCACACGCACACACTCTATTCCCGTTTGTACAGATGCAGCACTGACTGCACGACTCTGATCTTTTGCGTATAACACATTCTTATGTTGCTCAGGGAGGACTGGGGAGTCTCAGTGGAGACAGAGGAGATGGTACGTCTGCTTTAGAAGCACAAAGGGAGTTGCAGGACACAGAACATCACTGATGACATAACCAGCTGTACTATGCCATGAAGTTGCTGGGCTACAAGATCCAGCTCATTGGCCACCCACTCTCCTCAGTAGTCATCAATAGTGAACAGTAACCAAGACCATTAACTCAGCGTCTAATTCTGAGCACTGCAGATTAGTGTTGTCAGGGAGTATAGTGTTGTCATGCTCAGTGAATTCAAGATGATCACGCTGCTTTAATACTCTGATTTACTGCAATATTTTACTTTAATATTTTACAACACAAAAAAACTGCTAAACACAAAAAACTGAACTTCATTTTGAGACAAAAACACATGAAAACGTTTCCAAAACCAATCCACGTTCTGTAAAACCAGAATTGATATGTTTTGTAAAATAACATTTTTTAAGTGCCAGGAAATATTACACATGATTTAACATTTTACCAGCCTGATTATGTACCTAACAAAGCCAGGTGGAGCCCGGGCAGGCCCCGCGCAGGTCGTGCGAGGTCACTGTCATGGCGTACAGTATTTCCAGTGGCGTTCGTTGGGTAACACCTGACTGAGTCTGAGGCAGCAGCTGATGGTGGGCTCATAAAACACAGTGTCTGGTTCCTCGAGCTTCTCTGCTGTCTCACTTCTCGTCTGCTGCACAGAGCGAGTAAACAGTGACGGTTTAGGACATTTGACCAGAGTTTTTTTAGTCACGCAGCCCATCTCTATAAGTGCCTACAGGAGAGAGAGAGAGAGAGAGACAGAGAGAGAGCGAGAGAGAGACAGAGAGAGAGAGAGAGAGAGAGAGAGAGAGAGAGAGGAGGGTTATACATTAGTCATCAAAAAGCTCATTTTAAAAAAAATTTCATTTTAAAAATCCATTTTGTAGTTATTAGTGTGTTGACTAAATGTTGATATAAATGTGCATATGGCTTATTTAATATGTCCACATAAATAGTTCAAATTAATTCACCAATTTGTATAATGAAACATTTAACATTTAACAGTAACTACACAAAGATGGAAAGAAAAATCTCCTGTTACACTTTGGCCCATGTTTCATCTGTTAAAATGGAGGAGACAGGGTTTGTGTTATATACTGCAGCAAGCTGCTGGTGGGCCATGCTTTAGCTACCTATATTTATAACATACTTTGTCAAACACATGGCGACCTGAAAGCATTCACTATTCTATAAATATTACATTTCCTATCATTTTGTTGCTTTTAATGTGAAAATTCCACAGGATATGCATAGGAGTTTTATACATGGCAGCTGACTGGATTAGAAAACAGACGTGACAGCCCTGTGTGAGAACACTGGATGTGTTCTGTTTACCTGCACAAGGTCCAACACAGCCATTGGCTGCAGCAGGTCTCTGTAGTGCTCCACCAGCATCAGCTGTGTGACTCCAGGTCTGGACATGATGTGGTAGAGAACAGCCTCCAACATGCCCTTACACACCAGGCGGTTCAGATTCCCGTCCACTATGCGCCAGGGCCGGCTGATGAAACTCACGTTTTCGCTGAGCGAGTTTCAGATTACAAACAAAGGTTACAAACAGGAAAGGAAAATGCACAGGTAATTTATTAGAATCAAACTGTCTGTACTTACTCAGCATCAGATGCTGCTGTCAGAGGGGAGTGTGCCTCGCCAGCTGTTTTGTCTACACCGCCGTTTCCGTCTCTCAGCTCTACCTCTCCTTCCTGTTTCTCCTCAGTTTCCACCCTCTCCTGTCCTGTCTTCTCCTCTCCATCCTCTTCTCGCACCTCTTCATTCAAGTTCAGTTCTTTTCCTCCACTTCCTTCATCGCCCGGATTCTCCAGCTGCATCTCCTCGTTCGATTCCTCTCTCATTACATCTTTGGACCGTCCCTCTGCTTCCTGTCCATCTCTGCTCTCCTGTCCGTCTGTAGCAGCCTTTTTGGCAGGTGGTTCCGCTGTGTCCTGCAGGTCTCTGTGCCTGCGTCTCTTGGACATGAAGGGTATGCCATGCTGAGACCTCTGAAGTGGGAGTCTGTCCGATGTGACGAGATGTGACCACTGCTTGGTGTTCACGGTCAGCAGCCATGGTTCAGCATGCTGTAAGAGCACATAACGGACGCACTCCGCCCCAACATTTAACACCTGGCCCTCTTCCTGTAAGTCCTGAGGGGAAGAGCAGAACAACAAATCAGGAAACCATACAAGTTGCTATGTTGCGTTTTTTCCCCATCCAATTTCCAGTCAGAGAGGCAGATCGTAGTGATGAATGGCATTCAAAGGAGTGTTTACCTTCATGTACTGCTGCAGGCTCCTGGTGCATCCAGACTGAGCCTCCACCCGCTGTGCGTGAGCCTGGAAGAGGTCGTTTATGTCCAAGCCTTTCTCCCCGGCTTCATCTAAACTCCTCCTGAGCTGAGCACACGCGTCTATGTCCTGAGGGGTGTATCCTCGATGCTGAATCAAACAACGGTCACATTCCTCCGCTCTGACTGAAGAAGAGGAAGGAGGGAAACTGATGAAGTCGGTGAGGATGGAGGGCAGCAAGGACGGACCACATTTAGTCAAGTCCAGCGGGGGAGAGTCTGTAAATGAAGAACAATAAAACACAGAATTAGTTTTTGCAGATGAAAAAGCTGATTGATTAATCGGTTGCGTGTCCTGATACTTACTCTCCGTGCTGAACATGTGGTGAGCTGGCGTGTTGCGCAGCTGCAGCTTTATATTACATGACTCCACCACAATGCTATCGTTGTTGCTGAGGTTACGGACACTGACTAGAAACAAAACAAATCAATTTTATTGATGTGAGCGATTACTTTGTCTGCAGTGTTGCTTTTCTTGCATAATCAAATAAAACTGCAATAACAATGCACAAACTAATTTTACAACATGGAGACCAGAGCAATAGTACTTTAATTAAATAAAAGGACTAATATGAACAGAATCGAGAACATATGTTCAACCATTTCATTAGGTATGGTATTTTAAAGAAAAATAACAATAAACTATAATAATAATAATAACAATAAACTAATAAAATAAACAATAAATTACATGTGTGACCCTACTTAGGCCTGGCAGGCAGAATCCTCGCATCATCAGGTACTTGGTGTGTGAGGCTTGATGTGCCTTCACTTCCATTTTCTTTCTTCCCTCACACTCCTCACCATCTTCATCATCCTCATCTTCCTCCAGCGTTGCCATGCTGGAAAGCCACAATGATCAGATTACGGGTGCCACTAATAATCACGCTGAATACATTTGAAGTATGAAGATCTTTTTCTCAACTCATCAGGTAAATAAAGTAGCCCAATATTTGTTGCTGTAGAACATGAACCTGCAGCGATTCATATCTGAGAAGCTGAAACCAATGTTCTCATATTTCTGGATCTGACAATCAATCAACTCATTAATTTGATAAACAATGAACTTATTTAATTTACAGCTGATCAGCCCTAATGTGGTGTACAAACATGTAACAAAACATTCCATTTTACAATAACAATAACGCCATAAATGAAAGTGTTAATAAAATAATTAATATCTCACCTCTTGACGGTATCGTCGTCCACCAGGTTGCTGTCCACCAGCACCATCTGTTTTGGTATGGACACGTAAATGTTCATTAGTCCCAGAGATATGAGGCTGAGCAAGACCATGCAGGCTGCGCCCGGAGAGTCCAGAGAAAACTTCATCATGTCCGACACGTCTGGAGGGTCCTCTGACAGTGCAGGTTCTGTGTTTGAAGCCACTGAAACTGATGGTTGTTCTATGGGCAGATGATCATCTGGCTGTTCTTTGTTGGATGGATCTTCACCAAGGCCTGGTGTCATGCAATCATCTTGGTTTTTCATGTTCCCCTCAATCGGCTTCTCTCCTTCCACTTGGCTTCGGTCTTTCTCTTCCTCTGCTTGTGCATCCAGTTCGCCCGCCGGTTGGCCGCCAGTGACCTCCCCGCTTTGATTCCCTTTTCTTTTATGCCCTTTTTTTCTCCCCAACATTTCCTCTCCGTCCTCTGACCTGTTCTCGGTTTCATGGTGAAATACGAATACGGGTCTGTCGTCTCCTGTCCCGTTGTCAATCAGACTCTTCAAGAAGCGGAAAGAATCGGTGCACAACGAGTGGGGAAAGCGCCACGAAAAACGCCTGTGTGGGAGAGAATAGGAGAGGCAGGGTCCTTTAGTTTATGTGTGACAGAAAATCATACACAGCCCCTCTACAGTGCTCGTTTAAATTCCACTCATAGCCACTTCTGCTCCTTATCTACCTGTAGTAGGACTGGGACAGCTGGTAGGACATGGGCAGGATGGGCAGTGCTCGGTTCTTCTTCGGCCCGAACGCCTGACCGACACGACGGCGGTTCACCAGACCCTTCTTCCTGCAATGAATGAAGACCTGGGCCAGCAGCTCCTGGTTGTATTTACTGTACATGTGGAAGGTCTGAGGGGGAAGACAGAATAATCAAAAAGCAGCTCCGACCCAACAATTTTCATATTCATTTCTATTGTTGTTCTATGTTGTTTGCATGGTGTTGTGTCGCCATGCTTTTATTGTGGAGCGCTCTGTGACATTCTGCTCTTGAAGGGAAGTTAAAGAGAAGTCTTGTGAACAGTGGAGTGAAATTAAAGCTACCTGGAAGGATCTGGACGACTTCATCTGACTGTTGGTCATGGCCAGTGTGCTCTGGATCAAGTTATGTAACACTATGGAGTGAATATCATCCATGCTGCAGTGAACACACACACACACACACAAACGCACATAATTAATTGCCACCAATAAAAAATCCACATTGATTCAACTGATATAAAACTGTATGTCTTTACCTGTTGAGATCATCTTTGACCGACACCTGCTTTCCACTTTCTATTGCAGAGACTTTGTACCTGCAACAAACACACAAAGTACAATACAGTATTATACCACACATTACACCTGGCTACTTGTCTTGAGCCAGTACATCAAACCTCCTCCTCCTGTTACCGTGAGAAGAGCTCCTGTGTTGTATCAGGGATGATCATATCACAAGCGACCATGGCAGAGCTGAACTTCTGCCTGAGAAGCCTGGTGTACTCTAACAAAGCTTCAGCACAATCCTAAAACCACACGAGAAGAAACAGCCAACTGTCAAGTCAAGAGGATGTCAACATTATAAACAATCAAACAAACAACAACACAACAGGTCACCTCTGGTTTATTAGGATCTGTGGGATTCTTCTCCTCCAACAGCCTCATCAGAGCTTTGTCTTGGTAAACCTCAGCCAGACAGATCCTGCCACACATACTTTGAGTGAGTGAAACGTCTCAAGTGTTTTTGTTTTAAGGTGTGTCTTTGTGATGTGATGTGTACCCACCTATAGTTCAGAAGTGCCTGAGGGTTCTGGAGGATGTATCGTGTACGCCGTCCGACAGCAACAGATGTTTTATCCATTGAGATCTCAAACTCAGAGTGGAGCAGGTCTCTCACCACACAGTGTCCTATGAACGGCCTTTTCAGCTACAACACACCAACAATATCATTTTAGTTTCCCAAACAGCTGAAAAATAAAGGATAAGTACACGATTGAGAATGATTTGTTTGAGGTTCTTTCACATGGCTCTGCTCTGGAGAATGGAATTATTACAGACAAACATGTGGATCAAATGGTAATAATACGTCCGGCGTAAAAGATGCAACACCACAAAACTAAAGGAGGTCCATGCTAAATGGGGTCTCCTGTGTTTTAGGCTACACTACTTTATCTATTCATACTAGTACCTTGCAGTTGAGCAAGTGTGAGGCCACACTGCAAAGCATCATCAGCGAGTCTTCCTGTACGGACCAGTAGACTCGCTGCCGGGTCATCATTTTCAAAGCCTTGTGATCCACCTCGTCGTGGGCAGCTGAGCGTTTCTTTGGCTCTTTAATGCAAACAACAAACACCACATCTCTCAGCTTTCCAATTTAAGGTCCTTTAGAAACATGCTTGTATTTTGATGTTTCCCTGTTCTGCACCTTTTTTCTTCTTGCGTGGGACCTTGACAACCTCTTTCTTGCTTCTCTTTCTCTTCTGTTTCTTTCCACCGACGACCTTCTGGTTTCTGGTGGCGGGCTCTATCCCCACCTGGTTGCAAAGACAAAAAACATAGTTCAAAACCTATAAATCTCTGCTGCAATGTTTTTTTTTAAGAAGACAATAAATGCAAACACCTGAACCGAAACTTAAAGTAAAATAACAAATAAATAAATAGGAACTTTTACCACAATATTTTCTGCCAGCACTGGTAGCTTGGTTGTCAAACAACGAGGCACAGTTGTTCCTCCTGTTACACACAGACAACACATACCGCATTACTGATATGTAGGAGCAAAGTGACATTATCTAAGAGATAAAAAGGCCTAATTATCATCATCATATCCACCCATCCATTCTGAGGAGTCTTAAAACTAGTCATTATATCCACAAGCAACTCACCTGCTTTAATCGCCAACCTGAGAGCGTTTTTACTCAGCAGGCTCTTCAGTCTGATTTTGTTCTCCTTTGCTTCCACCGTATCTGCACGCTAAAAATAAAATAAAAAAAGATAAATTAGCAAAAACATAAACAGCTGATACACGTGTCCAAAATGTTAACTACGCGTCGGGTTTGTCTTCTGCTTACTTACATCTTTAACAGCGAGGAGGTGACTGGTCCAAAACCAGTTGCGTTTAAGATGAGCAAAAAACTCAGAATCGAGACCTCCTGCCCCTTTACCGTCTCCTGGTGTCACCCCGTCATCACAAGCTTCACTACTGCCCCTGTGTGCGATCAGTAAAAAAAAATTTTTTTTTAATTGGTTACCGCCAATACTTTGGTCCTCGTCCATTATGTGACTCTGCAGCCATTCAGAAGAGTGATTCTGCACTTACTTTAGCAGGTGTGCCATTCCTGCAATCACGGTGCGGCCACGCACAAAAGGAGGAGGGGAGTCGTCGCCTGATGCATGTCTCTTAGTGCGGATCACCCCTTAGCAATGCAAATAGAGACAGGCGCGTCTTAAGATGAACTTATATTTTTCCATATGATCAACACTGCTGCGTGTGATTCTGCTTTTAATTGTGTGTTTACATGCAGGTACCTAGAGGGGTATTGAGGCAGACGCACATCAGGTCAAACCAGTAGTTTTCAACATCCTCAGCAGTGTTGAATATGTACTTGCGCCTCTCAAATGGTTTGTCAGGTGACTCTGTGACCAACCAGTAGTGAGGCTCAGCGCTTGTGGTGTCAACAATGGTGGCGTTTCTTCTCAGATACAAAACAATCTGGATTGTTACAGGTATGGAAGAAAAAGAACATGAGACATAGAAAAAAGAGAATTACATTTAGTTTCATATCCTTTCACCATTCACCATATTAAACCTTATTTTTCTTAATGCGATATTAATTATTTTTTAATTAAGGCAATATTTACTGATTAAAGTTAACAATGTTTCACTGAAACCATTATACTTTTCTTGTTTTTATATATTTGATGGAAAATCAAAATCAATAATAGCCAAACATGATACTGTGTTTTGGTAAGCGAGAACTGGAGAAGCAGTAAGGAGATGACACTGTACCTGATCTTTCTCCTTGAACTTTTCCATAGGACCAAACTGCAACAGACCCATGAAGACCAACCTCTGCAAGCTCTCGTAAAACGCGAACAGGTATTTCCTGATATAGAGAACCCATCAACATTCGGTTTATAAAAACGGTTGTGATGCTTCCTGGAGAAAACAAAGGATGAAGATTCACCGTTTGTAAAGCAGCTGTCTCCTCATTTTCAGGGGTAGGACTCTAACAAGATAGTGTTGCTTCACAGGGTCGTTGAGATATTCCTCTAGTCCATCAACCTGCGGACACAATTTTAAAATGATTCTGCAGTGATAACAACATCAGATCGGTACTTCTGAAACTGCTTCAACATAAGGTGAACGTTATCATTTTCACGGAGGTTAAGATTCTAAGACAGTATATACTATTGAAAACAGTGACTGTGACCTGATATACTGGCAAATTAGTGCACATCACATGCTGTTGACATTTAATAACTACAATTATGAAGTAAACTTCAAAAATGAACATTGTAGATCTAAACCAGCATTAGAACTGTTTTTACTATGCGGAGAAGATAAGTGACATGAATCGAGCGCCAAAAACAAAACAGGATGCTCACCTGATAGTTGATCTGTATGACCTGAATGAAGATGGACAGAGGCAGACAGACGAGCAGGTCGCCAATCATCGCCCAGCCGCTGCTGAACTCTTTGCGTATACGCATAGGAGGAATGTACCTCTTCCACGACTCGTCATCAGTGTACACTATCAGTCCAAAAAAAACCCCAATGTGATCAATTAGGAGACTGCAGCTTCTATTCACTACTAAGCTCCAATATGCAGTGACAATGAATTTTATGAAAATCATCACAAATCACGAACATTTCACATTACATGAGGATGTTTGTTCATGAATTTATTTACATGCTCTGACCTTTCATGACAGACGGAGAACAAGCGGGTGCTGACTCGTCCATCTGCTCCTCTTCATCACCTGATGTCACCTCTAATTTCGATACAATAGTGTCCGCAGGTTGAAATGACTGTGTCTGTCCATCTGAAGTTTGTGTGTCTGCTGTTGGATCCCGTTTTTCCTGGTGGGCATCAGGACTGGCGCTACGTAGGCTTGTGAGAGTTTCACCAGCTGAGTCAGTGTCGGTGCAGCTGTGTTGAAGTGGGTGCCCATAGATCAAGTACCAGAGAAAGGCATGAACGATGCGCAGGCGATGTATCTTAGGCTGGAATCCCCAGCTCTTGCCCAATCCTCGAACTATACAAACAGACAAAACAATGAAGAAAAGGAGAAATAAAAACCTAAAAAAGCAAGTTGCACAATCCAACCATATTTTTTGGTGATAACCTTGATTTTCTTTGACACAGGATTTCCTTGCAGCAAAAACATTGTGCCTGGTGCCCACTGTACTCATCCTAGATTATGAATCATGGAAAATCACACGCGTTTTGTCAGTTTAATGCGGTCGTGAAAGTTTTAGTCTTAGCTGCTCACTCTTCTGAACATTGTGTGTACTGAGATTTCTTTGCACATCGGACTTTTTGAGCAAAAAGGTATTGTAGGTTCTCATTGCTTTTCCTGATGTTGTTAGTGAGACTGCTTCATCTGTAAAATGGTTGAAACAAATTAACCCCTTCCCCTTGAACCCTGGGTCACATAAGTAAACAGAACCTGAAGTTGGCTTGAAGTCATCATTGTCTTTACTGCCTGCTGTCTTCTTTTGGCCTTTAGAAGTGCTCGCCTGATTTCCCTGTTCTCTGCGTTTCTCTCCATCTTGCTGCAGACTGCGTGACAGCAGACAAAGACAAAAGAAATATCAAGAAATTGATCAATAAATATAACTTAAGACTTTTCCCTGCTCCGGATAACACATTATATTTATCAGACTTGAATATGCAATAGATTTACATCACAGGAAACAAAATCATTCTCATCACTGGACTGAGGTGACATTCTACATACAAGACTACTTACATTTCTTATTCAGCGTTTTAAGATTTTTGGCTTTTGCTTACCACAAAGCGTTGTAAGAGCTGGAGATTCTAAAGCGGACCTGCTCAATAAGTTGCTGCACTACATCATCACTGGGCTGAATTGACGGATGGACCACAATCTCAATCTGCATGCAGAACAGAGACACAGAGAGAGAGAGTAAGGGGTGTGCATATGTCATGCTGTCATCTGTGTGGTCAGCAGTTTTTGATGTTTATTTAATTGGAAGTGGGTGCAATAAAGGCGAAAACAATTTCCAAAACCACCACTTAAGTGTAGTGTGTATCTGTACCTTCTTGGCGATCCCATCCTGTACGACAGTGGTCCTGTATAACTTAAGCAAGCCTTCTCTCGACAGACTGTGGATGATACGCATAATAGTTTTCTTGCAACACTTCGAGCTGACTCCATCCTGCTTCTCTTCCTCGTTGATCATTTTCTGCAGCCTGTAAAGAGACAGAGCATTGAGACTTTTGTGTCCACACACAAAATGTTTGGGAATGAGGTGAAGGAGCGTAAAAAAGACAAACTTACGGAAAAAGGCCCTCTATGACTTTGAAGTTGCGGACAGCCTCCACGATCATGTTCTTCCTCCTCAACAAGCGGTATGTCTCTTGAGACCGCTCCACGAACGGTCTGACCTTTGCCTTACTGGGAGTCTGACGGAGGTGGATCAACACATTACTCTCATTATCTCAAACAGATTAACTTCAATCTGGGCCCCATTTTTAAACAGAACCCGATTCAAATTCCTACGTATTTCAAGTGCGGGTGCATGACAACACCATCCAGGATAAATGAATCAATCAATTTTCAAAATGTGTTTAAAGAACCAAATTAGTTGTATAGGAATTAACAGGCTTATTTTTTTAGCCTGGCAACAGCATGTTAGTCTGAATAGGCCTGAAGAACAGGCCTCTATTCCAAGTGTAAAATAAACATAAACCAGTAAAAGATATCAAACTGACCATTTCCTCTAAAATATCTTTAACCTCCTCAATGTTGTTGGCTTCCTGTTCCTGGTTTGATGCCTCACGCTGAGGCCCAGGGCTGCCGGAAGTCACACTGCGTTGATCTCCCTCCTCAGCTGCAGCTTTATTTGACATAAGAGAAAATGATTAAACACACTAATGCTGCAATGGTTTAATACTGTATAAAATCATACAAAACTACCAAACCAAAGTATCAAATGATACAGTACTGCTGGATTATGTACTTGTTACCATGCTGATGCTGTGCCACTATTTATGAGCTAATTTCCAAGACAGTTAGGTGTTTACAAAGCATTTCTGCTGCCCCCAAGTGGTGAAGAAATACCCCTAGGAAAGATTTGCTGGTTCAAGGCAAGTGTACTTTTTAAGGGAATTTCAGGGAATTACCTGCTGCGGGAACAACATGTGTCATACTAGTATCTGATGTGGTGCATACTGGTGTTTCACCTGTGAAGATGAGTGATGACAGCGCTTTAAAAAAGACAATGACAAAACATAAAGAGGCGTAAGTATATACGTTATTTTTTTTAAATTGCAGCACTCACATTCAGCCGGTGTCGGTTTTATTTTGAGGGTGCTGTCTTGTTTCTGCTTCGCTGGCACAGTGCCTGTCTTTCTTGTTGGCTTTCTTCTTGCTCCTGACTTTCTTTTTGTTTTACCTTTGCCTTCATCCAACTCTTTATCCTCAATATTCACGTCACCAGCAGCACAGATCTGCTCAGTTTGATCTGCATCATCATCTTCTCCCACAGCTTTCTGAATCTTATTCACCCCTGGACCTTTGTTATTTCCCTTTTCTGTTGGTGTTGGGGATGGTGATATTTTATAGGTCGCGGGTGCAGAACCTGGTGTAAGTGGTGCAGAGGAGAGGAGTTTGTTTCGTTCTTGCTCCTTGACCAACAGTTGGAGTTGATCGCTTACGCCCACAGATCTGTCAAGAGAAGTGAGCGCAACAAATTATTCATACTATTTGATATATAATGTTAAAATACGCATTTGGAACAGTGGTCTATTTATTTTATTAGAATTACACACTCGTGGCTGAAATATTTTGTTGTCCTCTGCCGACCCTCGTCCTCCATGAATCCCTGAAAGATCGCACACAAAAACATCCATAATGCAATATGACTGTTGGGGATTCAAAGAAAATACATTATTGTTCTGGCCATTTAACAACAAATAACAATAACATCATTTTTATTGCTGGTAAAAAAGCTCTTTAGGAATAAGAAGGCCTGCGTTGACAGGGTTTACCTTGATGAAACCATCCCTCTCAAGTCTTCGACAAAGCATACGGGATTCCTGTTTACCAATATTCAGTTTGTACGCAATATCAGTCTTGGGGATTCCCTTCGTGCCACTGGATAATACTGCATAAAAATAAAAGACAGAAGAAGTGTTTAACATTCATAATGCAGTCTTTGTCACGGGACTCTTTCAGGACCGACATTTTAGAAAACCAATTCAAGGTCAGGATCTGCTGAACAAATGGATTCAACGTCTGTGGTGTTGCAGTGTTTTCCTAGGTCTTCTGTTTACAGAAACAAAGCACTGATGAAATATACCAATTTGATAGGCCTGAGACAAGATGTCCTTCTCCATGATTCGCCCCGATGTGGGGAACGCTCTCCTTCTTGTTCCTGTCTCATCTTCCTCATCCTCATCATCATCCTCATCATCATCATCCGCGACGCCTTTCTTTGAATATGGCTTCAACAGTCTCACACAGCGCGCAAACAATTTATTCCCTGTGTAAAGAAGTGAAGAAAACTAATTCCAGGCATATGAAAAAATAAAAAAGTCATATAAAAAGTCACTTTGTGTTTTTGTAATGTACATACCTAATTTAAAGTGTATGTAAAGTGTGTTTACATTTGAAGTGACAATATCTGTTACCTTGTTTGCTGACTAAGCGCTTGGCGGTGGGCTGTACTTCCTCCAAGGGAATCTTACAAATTTCAACCAACTTGGCAGCTCGCATGTGTTGAAATACACGCTTAACAGTTTTGTCAGTCACATCCTGAAAACACACAATTATTACCACAGACTCACAGAAGAACCATCAAAGTCCAACAGAAGGAGAGATGATACTCACAAGGTGTTTTTTGATTGCCATCATGGTTGCAAATTGACCAGGTAACTGTTGGAGGAGGTTGGATACCTGCTCTGTCAGTCTGTCATACCTACTCTTTCTGAAAGAGCAGAGAGGCTGATGATACAAAAAGTGGGGATGACAGCACCTACAGACTTAAGATGCTAAATCATAAAACTACATTTATGAAACGATGCATTTTCTTTATCAGAGGGGAGGCCACTCTTTTTTTCAAAGTAGACATTAGATAAAAATCCAGGCTGCTACTATTTTCGATTTGGAAAGACAAATCAAAAATAGTATGTTGCAAAACTGATCACAGAATAAGTAAACAAATTAGAAATTTGGTACAAGCATGAAACAAACCTGTTCACATAGAAGCGTTTGAGCAGCAGCAGAATGGAGTGTTGCTGATGTCCTGACTTGATTCGTGTGACGTGAGGCTGCATGCTGACGAGACCATGTCTGACAAGAGACTTCCTTACGTAGTGCAACTTTCGAGCATCCATCCTATTCAAACACGACACCAGGTGTAACAGCAAACAACAACTGAACTGCATTTGCTGACTTGAATGAATGTGTATGTCAGTTCTTACTTGAACGCGCGTCCATGCAGCTCACTCTGCAGCTCCCCCTGCCAACGTGCACGGCCCACTCTTTCCAACAAACAGTAAGAGTCGTCGTTGAGTTTTACATCAGGATCACTCTCGATGCCAATGAGAGCCCGAAATCGCACAGTCTGAGATGCCACCACAACAAGCTTTCGGCCATATCTGAGGAAGAGCCATAAAAGAAGAGGAGGATTTGTTTCTTCTGTTAAATTATTTATTTTTGTTGTCTTTGTTTAGGTTTTTTAAATCACTTTGCCTTAAATACATATCCAAACTATGTACACAGCCCACTGTATCTACCTTTCCGAAGCCTCGCCCAGGCTAACCAAGGCAGTGAGGGACTTGGAGCGGACATGCTTCGTAATGTCTTTCCTCTCTCTGAAGAAGGCACACGAGCCCTGAATCCCATTCTTGTTTTCTAGGATAACATGGATGGGGTAGATGTCTTTCTTTTTGTCAAAGGATTTCTGAGCCGTCTCAATGCCCGTGTCTGGGTCGGTGTTTTTAAACCTGGAAGCACACACAGACATGTGAGGACAAATGTTACAGCATCAGGGAACATATACAAAGTAAATTAAAAACATTCCACAAAATAAAACGATTCAATATATTTTATTAACGTGAATATTACACCCATATGTGATGACTGAACACTTGTACAACCTTCTTCTCCTTGTACTGTGAATTACTTATTGTAAGTCGCTTTGGATAAAAGCGTCTGCTAAATGAATGTAATGTAACGTAATGTGAATTCGTTACTGAACAAATCATGCATTTTTTCTCTAGTATGTGGACTGTGTTAAACTCACCTGTCAGTCAGCACTACATCCTCCCTCTCCTCCGGCAGCGCATAAAACGTCAGTTCGTCGTTGCTGAGAAGCGACTTCCAGATGAGCTCCTTGGTGCAGTCGTCGAACTTGAGGGGGAACTTGGGCCTTCTATCCTCCAGCCGTATCCACAGGGAGGGTATAGTTATCCCGTCCAGGCCCTCCAGAGCCACTTCATCCACGGCTGCACTCCACGGGTCCATAGCTTGGCGCCACCTGGGCTAACGCTGTCAGCTAGCTAACATGCCAACTCTGTGAACCTGCAGTTAGCTCGTTAGCCCCTGGTGTTGTCGTCACTTGATTAAAAGCTGTTTGCGTATCAAAGGAAAACAATACGCGTCGCTATCGAGGTAATTCTACTAACCATTTAAAACGATAATAACATTTTAACGATGTTCCCTCCGATAGCAACGCCCCGCAGTACTATTCTCAACAGGGTATTTTTTCTGTAGCACTGTACTGAAGTTTACTTCCGATTGGGAGACCCCACGTGACCGATGACGTTCGAGCCACTTCCTACTTCATTCAGACCGAATCAGCTGACCGGTTTGGTGCGATGGGCGGAGCTTTGAAAAAACAAACACCCACAAGGCGGCGTTCAAGTACAGCTCCTGAAATCTCTTCAGGCTTTCATTATTTTCAACATAGATGTGTAGCTTAATTTAAATAAAATTAAGTCATGGTTTACTTGTCATATTTTCTTCCCAGCACTATCATATGGTTTTCATCCATGGGAGTTTCAAAATGCTTTTTAAAACTAGTTAATGCACTTGTCGAACTAATCTTAAAATGAAAATACCTGTGTGTATAGACTAAACACAAGGTAATATCAATGATAAGTGAAACTGAGATAAGTGTTCGACTGTGTTTATAAAGGTATTAGTTATAAGAGTAAGATATGTAAGTGAAAAATAAAGTGGGAGGATACTGGAAATCACACCTGAAAAATAAATACAATGTACAGAGGGTTTATTCAACATCTTTATTATGAAGTACCTTTTTAAAAGAAATGTACAAGTGGAACCAGCACAGTGACATCTTGGCGTTTACCTTTGAAAAACAGAAACACCATGGACATGTGGTGCAGGTCTGAGGAAACGTATGAAATGATAATGTACATATTTACAGCAGAGAGTCTATCAGAACAGAAGTGAGCAAGCATGACTGCAGCTAAAAATGTGTCAGGCCTGAATGAGAATAAGAACTTATATTAAAAGCGTGGGTTGGTTCAATAAACATTATTTTGAAAGATATAATGATAAAGGCACTGTGTTTCACACAAACTGACAACACAACAGACGCGGTCGTTTTGTTTTGTCCATCAAATCATAATCACAAGAAACAACTCTTAACAAATGATGTCATTGAACTGTCCCTGGGAGCTCTTTCCAACACAACAGACACAAAAGGGCCATTGCGGTTTGCACATTACACATTAAAACAAACACATAATTCAACTCATCAGGAAAACATTCCTTATCAAGTACATGCTTGTTGATTATTAAAATTACATTTTTTGTTAAACAAACATAGCTAAATTTTCAATTTTATAGTGAAGGCAAAATGTGTTGAAGTAAGGACAAAAATGTTTTACAATCCTGTTTCCCTTACTGGGCATGAACCCAGGACAAGTTATATTTGACATTGCTGCAAGACTTTCCATAGGACCCCTACACATTCAGTTAACTACCAGCATAGATAAGACAAACATGTCAGGCCAAGAGCTGATCACCATTGAAGGTGGATTCAGACATGATGACATTACAAATGAAGGTATTTCCTTTGAGGATATAGCAGGTTAAGGTTTTTAAAAAGTCAAATGACATTCAGCTTACGTAGCTGGTGTGTTGTCAGTGCAGTGAGAACTGTGATTTATGATCGTCTGGCCCTGAGGCCTCACTGCTCTACTCCAGTGATACAAGTTAAAAGGAAGAATTCAACCTTTTTGGAAATTAGCTTCTTTTTTTACGTTCTTCTCTAGAGTTAAATCGAGAACAACAATCTCATGTCTATCTATATAAAATGAAACTGGAGCCAACAGCCACTCAGCCTCGCGTAAAGACTGAAAAGGGGAGAGAAAAAAAATAACCCACCTGCACCCACCTGTGGAGCTAATGATTCAACATGTTACATCCAGTTTTTTTAGAGCTGAATTGATTAAAACTGTTATTATGTAAAAAAAAAAAATCCCTACTCTCTCTAGCTCCAGTTTCTAAATTACATGATTTTGTTGCTTCTCTTGCTTAAGAGATATAAAATCAAATAACTTTTAGTTATTACCGTGTGGTAAGACAAGACAGTTTTAGGCATGACATGTGATGGGCTAATGTTTTATAGCCCGATCAATTCATCAAGGAAATAATTGGAAGATTACATCAGTGATAAAAAAAATGACTAGTAGCTGTAGACGTAGTTTAACCCGTAAAAAAACTGCATGCTGTAGGTCTCATATCTGCCGTACAAGCATTAAAGGAGTATCACTATTCTCACCCAACTCTCAGCCAAAAGCAAACAAGCACATTTCCATAATTATTAAACTATTTTTTTAAAGATAAACTCCTGATTTAAATCCCAAATTTAAGTTGGACATTTGGAAATCTGCAAGAGGAAGAATAGACTTCCTTGTGCTCATTATAAACATTATATAACGCATTTAAAACTTGTAGAATTGGGACTGCACAGACACACACACATACACTCACAAAGGCATATGGGATGTATGATATGCTCTTTGGCTGGTTTCAGACATACACGACGACCGACACGGGCTTTCACGCTTACCAACGCGCTTCATACGAATTCCAGATACTAATGGCACTGGCCAGACAGGCACTGAGACTGAGTTACATACACAGGCTCTTGATATAGCAGAAGACTTACATCATACATGAGAGGACAATGTGCTCCATTTAAAAACAACAGATACTGTGGTCAAAGTTGCTGCACCTTTAGTGTGTAAGTTTTGAGGGTGTGAAAAGAAAAGTCGTTGCTCAAAGGAGAACAGAACTGCACGCTCAAAAAGGTAAACAGTACAGAGCTGAGGTGCATGGATGTGGTTAAAAACGGAGATAAACAGAATGGCTGCCCTGAAATGACTAATGATCTAGTTTCAAAACATACACAATAATACAAAATTAAGTTGAGATATGACAAAATTAGGCTGCATTAGTAAGTTATAGTACCTGCCTTGTACATACACAATTCAAATAAAATGAAAACAAGTAGCTAGGTATACTTGTCTTATCAAAAATATGTAGCTTTGGTAAACAAGTAATTTAGAGAACTGTTGTCTGAATGTGATGATGTGAGATCACTACATGACATCTAGGAATCAAGGGTGAGAAAGTTTCTGGATTGAGGCTGTGAAGTCAATGAGAGGAGAAACAGGCAAAAAGTTCCACGACCCCAAATTCCTCCGTCCTCTCTCCTTGTCACCAGCTGACGAGGAACAGAGACAGCAAAAGGCAGCAAGATTCCCAAATGGAACAAAACCGCTCTCTTTACTGTCCCGAGCACCGATTGAAGAGTTTCCATGGTAATGTAGCAGCATCGTAATGGTCTAAGGAGGACAGACCCCTCCAGAGCATAGGTGGAAGACTACTTTATCCCCTCTCCTTCCAGCAGTCCCCTCACCTTTTCCATCCATTGCCGTGGAAGACTGGTCAGACATCTGATTTGAACAGCCCTCTATTATCCACAGTGGAGACAAGACAGGTGAAGTAATTCATGTTCCTTTCCAAGCTTGGTCCTGTTAATCTGACCAAGCTTCTGTGCTTGATGTGGGTTTGATCCAGGCGCTGTCGCAGATATCCAGATATTCCGTAAAAAAATAACACCTCCTTAATACTTGAGCTTCTACCATGATTTCCTTCCTTTTACACATTGCTTCATCCATCTTTCTACTTCCTTTTGTTTTCACAAATCTGAATTTCCATCCCGAATGTTCTCCTCCAATCTCTTTTAAAAACGATTTTTTAATTTGCAATTCTGTTTCATCTTCCTGTTCCCAAATTTCAGTCAACCTTCTCCACCTTCCCGATGATCTTCTCCTCGAAGATTGGCAAGATGGCGTCATCATCGCGGACTTCCTCGAACACCACACCACAGTCGAACTCGTCACTCACTTTCTTAAAGTAGAACCTGTATGCAAATGACAGACGTGTCGTTACTTGATCAAAGCTGTTTGCGTATAATTTACAAATGTGCCGCATTAGGGGCTAAAATCAGTTTGTGCAGCTGTGTATACACAGCCTCAATATACAAGGGCTGTAATGATTCAGAAAACTACATACACATACACACTGAAAATATTAAAATATGCATCAGATATTCTCACCTGTAGTGGCCCTTTTTGGTAAGCAGCTCCTTGAACTGGCCTAAAGTCACCACACGGCCTTTGACTGATGTTCTGTAGGGGATAGGCTCTCCACAAAAGTAGTAGGCCACCGTCATGTTCTCACAGACTTGGCGCTTACCTGACTTGTGCCTTGAAGAGAACACAAGCCAAAATCAATGAAAACATAAACTCAAATAAGACACAAATATAAGCTGATGGCCAACATGGAATATGTAACTTGACGTTAAATACATAAAATACACTCAAAAGTTTCACCTTTGTTTGGCCTGTTGTAGTGCATTCCTCCTCCTCTCCTCTTCCAGCCTCCTTTTAGCCTCCTCCAGCTGGGTGAGGGGGTTGGGAGCTGGGTTGGGGGGCATAGCAGGGTCCTGAATGAAAGGGTGTGAGGGCTGGACCTGGGTGGACGATGAGCCTGGGATAACGGTAGACACTGACGAGGGGTTATTACGCAGCTGGGCAGACACCCAGGGGTGAACAGCTCCAGGTCGCTCTACTGACGTTGGACGTGGAGACTCACTGCTGGTTCCCGTCCTCCTGGAGCTACTGGTGCTACCACTGGAAAAGCAGCAGAGGATAAAAAAGAATTAGCTCAAATAAGCATGATTGTGTGCCAAGTGGCAAAAAAGCATAATACAAATTTAACTGATGTTAATTTGAAAATATGTTCTATCATATACATATGTCATTATTCTAAGCTACTGACACCTTTGTTGTCCTATTGTTTAATCTCTTACATCTAAATACATACAATTCACAAAGAATAAAAAACAAAATTTGAATAAGTAAATAATTGTTTACAATACTTTTTTTTTATAATACAATTTTTACAGTCAGACTCACCCATGGGAGCTCTTCCTTTGTCTGTCTCCTTCCATCATCCACTGCAGGATCTTCTGGTTTCTCTCCAGATCCTCCAGTGGCACCTGGGTGTCCAGGCAACGCCCACTCTCATCACTTTTGCCTGATGTCTCTGTATTTTTCTTACCTCGTCGTGATAGCGTGCTGCCTTTACTACTGCAGATTGAACACGGAATATGCATATGTTTAAAAGACAACACGCATATATATATAGTACATATAGTACAAATAAGAAACATCAGTACAAACAACACACAAGCGTACCTATAACCCATCCCCTCAAGTGTGCTGACTCCAGCTCCATCAGCATAGTTACGACTTCTTCCTACATACTGGCCAGCTGGGTCTCCGTTCCACAGGAAGTTGGGCTGAGACCTTGAGCCCCCCTCCTCTTGTCCTTCTCGTCCTCTGTGGTGGTACAGCTGCTTGTGATGATGTATACCTGACACACACATCAGGATCAGAGGCATTAGTGAAATACCAACATCTCATTAATAAACCTGGACTCTAGAACAAACACCCTGTGTTGTTCCCACACATAAGAAAACCTCTCCAACAAGTACTGGAAATACAATGCATTTAAGACTGCATTTATAAGGAAGTGGTCTTTCTACCTAATATTAATTGATCCTGCAATTTTTTTGTGTTTTTATCTCCAAATAAAATAACAGGCGCAGATGGTTTGATGCTCACTGTATTGTGTTGATGTGCATTCTGTCCAACGCTTTCACACTCGCTTACCTTTGACCCCAGCGGCAGGAAGACCTCCTCCTCGGTGTGGGGGGTAGTGAGGCGGTCCAATTCCCCCATCAGGCGAGCGGGATGATTTGGGAGGAGTGTGTCGACCCCCTCCTCCTCCTAAGGTGCTGTTAGTTGCCCCTGGCGACTGGCAACCTGGCGTTTTCATCACGCGTGATACATGCTCATCCAAAATAGACTCTGGGTCGTCCTCGTGGGAATCCTCCATGGCAACCAAGCCGCCATAAGTAGTGACTGTTGCCGTGTTAGCAGTGGTCTCTGAATATCGGGCTCCATAGAGAGGCGGAAACGATGAGGGGAGGGGGAGTGGTATGCTATGAGAAGACAATGAGGTTGTCATGGAGATGTCAGCATCGTCCCCTTCTTCTTCCTGTTGGGATTATGAAAACAAAATTTAATTTCTCACCGGATTTTACGTGTGAATAAACCAGTACCAACAAATAAACAAGTTAATTTACTAATAATCCCAGTTGTTTCTCATTCCTAAAAAGATCACAAGTCAGTTTTCTGAATTTTACTAATTTCTGATGAAATGTTAAAATGTTTTGCGAACTGCCGTATATTATAAAGCTTATCTCTCATTATCAAACTCGCATCACATCACATCACATACAGCTGTACACTCACCAGTCGTACTCTCTTTAGCCGCTCTTCGAGTCTCTCCTGAGCCTCTCTCTCTCTGAGAACCGTCTCCAGCCTGCTGATTAGCTCTGCTGCAAACCTCTGAGGCTCTACATGGATATCCTTTGGCATCCGGTACGTGCGCTGTATAAAAAAATGAACAATAATTAGAAGCCATGAATTCCTTCAAACATCTGCAGCTAAGATTTAAAAAACTTGTAGCTTACACATTTCAGGGAAGGAAAAGTTATATGACCTTTGTCTTTACAGCATTTCAAAAGGCTGAAACGCTGTATAGACAAAGACACAAAGTGGGCACGTGTGTGTTTAACTCACAGGTATATGAGGTAGGGGCACGCGTCCATTGGCTTTGGCACTTTCATGCATCTCTTTACGATGCTGTTTCCGATATCTGTATGGAGGAATACCATCTCTGCACACACAGACACAAATAACTATCAAATACAGATCTCAACAGCGACTACTGAGGCTTCAGTTCTGGGCATATCTGTGTATACTTACACACTGCTGTCGGTCAGCGACAGTGTGTCTGCATCACTCGACATGCTCTGCTGCTCGCTGTCATTTGCACTGGTGGCTGGGGCACGAGCGTAGCCCATGTTTGCGTAGTACGGGTTTACTGGCTCCCTCCATGGTCTGAGGATGTGCAAAAAGATTGAGCTCGCATTGAAGTGTTGATACATGTACACAAGGTTGTGCATAATGCAAAGAGCATTAAGCTTTCAAAAGCTATGACCAGATCCAGTTTCAGGACATGCTTAGCTGCATTTAACTCAAAAGATTTGCTTTTTAAAATAACTATACAATGCTGTGTATTGAATATGTATCTTTATTAATATTGTTTGTCATCTAATATAAATGAATATTTCCGTTATGTTAGACAATGAGTGTATAGTCAAAAAGCAAAAATATTTTAATATCAATAGATATTGATAGAATGCGAGAATCTTGACACACACACACCTATACTCCCTGCTGTCCGGCCTCCTTCTGCTCGATGAGACTCTCTGTGGTGCTGTCTGCATCAGCAGGCTGTGCGTCAGCCTACCAGCTGGTGTGTCTCCACACTCCTCCTCATCTTTCTCATCTTCTGTCTCCCTCACTCCTCCTCCCCCACACCTACAACCGTAAGATACATTATTAGCAATTATTTCAAAAGGTATGAGAGTGTGTTGCAAAGAGTAAGTCAGAAAAATGATATTAGTGATGTGACAAAGTCTCAAGATGGTATCACCTCCATTCCTCATCCTCAGCAAGTGTGGGTAAGTATCCAGGCACAGGCTTGGCTGGCCCCGATGAAGGGCTCTGATCACTGGGGTTAGGTTTGGGGCTCTCTCCTCCTGTCCGTGTGTACTCCAGGTACAGGTCTGACTTAAGGAATAAAGGGTAGGTGTTCTCCTCCATCATGGACTGGATCTCTGTCTGGGCCTAGAAGAAACAATTGTCACATATCAAAATAAAAAATGCCAGTCCACTTTATTCTTGACTTACTCTAAACCCCACTGCTATAAAGCTCAGCTTTTCTATACAGTTGTACACACAGACAGCAATGATTGCTACAGGAAATTGATACTTCTAAAAATGTGAATTTACTAGCTTACTTTGGTCCATTATGGTAAATATATTTAGCATTCAATGTAATATAAAGTAGCAATGTATACGTTACATTCAGTGACACAACTCACAAGCCAGCGACACAAGTCTCTTATAGCAGTGACAGCAGTTTCATACTAGATGCGGCCTAATATCACATTTAATAGCTACACAATGTAACAAAGAAGAATATAAACAAAGATATACAGATATTAGGCATCAAATAGGGCACAGTTACAGTGATGTTGATAACAACAGCTGCAAGCAAATGCACTTTGACTGCAGGACTAATTGGGGACAATCAGGACTGATTGTAGTTCCTGGGCCTCAGTTCCCACCTTGTCAAAAAAAAAAAAAAAAAACTCATCTTTTGAGGAGTAGTGAGTGAATATTGCTGAGAGGTATATCACAAGCCTCAAGAAAATGACAACTGTTGTGCAGCTTTGAATTATAATTTTCGTCCAAATAACTGGATTAATTTTCAACAGAAACTAATAAACTGTCTACAAGTCAAAATGAAGGCATATATGGATGAAAATCACAAATCATTCTTTGCATTTCAGCCTGAGCTGTCAAACCTTTAGCCTGGCTAAAATGGACAGTTTAAAGAACTGAGATGAACAGGCTACAGTCTAATCTAACAAACACAACTCCTTAAATGAACCATCACAAACATGAAATCAGAGTCTTACATACCTGTTCAAACATAGCAGGGTCTGGATGCGGCTTTCCAACACAGTCTCTGATGAAGCTCTTGGTTGCAGCTTTGATCTGCCTGGAGACAATCCCACTTCCGTCTACAATGTACTTCCTGTAGATGGCCTTGGCCAGCTTTGCTTTCTTCTCCTGGCTGGTCTTCCTGAACCCTGAGCAGGCAAACCAGAAGTCCAGGAGGTCCGCACACCCTTCCTGGCATAGGAAGTTTCGAAACAGCTGGATACCTTCCTGGTCATCGAGGAGAGAGTGTAGTGACTCAGCCCATTTCAGGTAAGGTGGAGTCGGTGAAGCCGAGCCTTCAGGTTCATACCCCAAGTCCAGATCAGGGCGACGTGGAGTCGCAGACGATGAGGAGGGTGTATAACTTGACAGATCCCCCATTTTGGATATTGAAGATGACGGGGGATATCCGAGGGTTTGGGAAAGGGTGTTGGGACGAGTGTTGGCTGACTGGCCCGGGGGGTCCACATCAGACCCCTCCTCGCCAGGGACCGGGGGTCGCGGAGCATCTTCAGTAAAGTGGGTAGGGCCGCTCAGGGAAGCCACAACTCCACCACCACCCCTGAACCCAATCCCATGTAATTCTCTGACAACACTCATGTCTCTGATTGCACAAGGCAGAGGTCAGATCTTCGCCTTTAGCAATGACTCTGCTGGCAAACGATTCACCCTGTGACCAAAACATGAAAAACGTGTTAGTCCCTGTGGTGGCAGTCAACACAAAATACACTTTACTACAAAGATGACAAAAACATACTACACCCATTCACGTTGTCAAACCAGTCATAAATAAATAATATTACATAAAATTTTAGACTGAACAAATACGATAAACAAATACTTGACAACTAATGAGACAGGAGACAAGAGCGGTTGGTAACATGAAGAATCTAAATCACATAGCTAAAAGCTATTTGAGAGTGAACTTGGCATGCTAGCTTGCTAATAACTACAATCCAGATTTAAATATTACGCCTGCCTCCAGTTACTACCAACTATCACAACAACTTCATGCTGTGAAGGTAACTCGACAACCTCAAGTTCACCACTAACTTTGTACTGTCATTTCTTACAGCAACATTAGAACCCAGCGCCGGCCACTGTCACAGAAAAGCTCACACTTAATAAAGTTGGGACAGAATTCACTAAACAATCGCCAAATGTAAACGAGCTAAAACGGCTAGCTAGCCTCGCTGCTATGCCAGCACCGATGCCAGCGCTTTAACGTGAGAATCTCATTCATCTTGGCCTGCAAAGACGGTGGGGGATGGGTACAGAAACAAACTCTACAACCACACAAGACGGGCCTGCAAGCAAGACACTTCCCAGCGGTCGTACTTTCTACATTTATCGGTGGGAAGCAAACTCGTACGGGAGCAACGCAAACTTTCCGACGGGCCAACTCCGACAAATTAGCCGATTGCAGCTCAAACGAAACAAGAAAGCGAGGGCACGTTTTCTACTCTGCTGGCTGCACTGCCAGCTAGTTTTGGTTAGCTTGCTAGCGGGCTAGCTAAGCTAGGTGCGTTAACGTCCCGTGTTTTCCACAAAAGTGTCCGTCCTACCGTCTCTGGAAGCCCGTTCCCCGTAATCCGCTGCATTGGGGATACTGGCGAGAACTGAGTGCTCCGAAACGCAGCATATGGATAGTTTTCAGATGTTAAATATTAACAAAAATATCCCGTCGTCTTGCCCTTAACTCCCCATGGTGGCTGGTTTCAATAATACGGAGCGAGAGAATACGTGCGTGCGCGCAAACGCCGTGCGGTGTGTAGCCTGTAGCACGTTTATAGAACTGTGACGAATAGAAGCGACACGCGCTTTAGCGCCGGTGGAAGAAGGAGACTACTTTTTTGTTTTCTTTTTGAAGCTCTTCATCTTAGCAACATATATTTAGGTCAAGGTTAATGTTGATGAATATAACAGTTGAATCAAAAATATCTGGGAGATTGAAATCAAATAAAGTGCATGAACTACGTTCTTAAAGACATATTTTGTGTAGAGCAGAAACGCTTAGCTGATGAATTAATTGGTCAACAGAAAAATAATATGTCTGATTTTATTATGGATAATTCAGATTCATTTGCGTCATTGGAGTAATAATAGTAAACATATTCCTGCTTTTCTTTTCTTTATATTTGAATATACTCAGGGCTCGTAGATGTAGAATGACTGAAAAACAAATAAAATTATTATTTATCAATCAGTACTGTTTACTTGTAGTCCTATTTATTATTATTGAATTATTAATGCACGTAAGGGACATGTTAATATTGCAGCTGGTTGTATTTAGATTTTTGTAATTATCATACCTATGCCGTTCACAAGGTAACTTATATGTGTAGCTGTCTCACAAATTTACTAAGAAATAATGTAAAAAAAATATAAAACATTGGGGCAGCAAAATAAAGTAGCACGAAATCAACTAAATCGCCAAGTACTAAATTACTATGGTATATTATTATATATTACATATCATTACTTTTTATCTCTGCATTAAATTCGTGGCTATCAGTTAATAGATCAAGTCGGTTCTATCTGCCGCAGTTCTACATCGCGACAGCGGGGGAAAACACGTCCAACAGCGCCCCCACTGAAAACAGTAAGTCACTACACAATGTGACAATTTAAATTGCAGCTCAGTCGCCTTTGAATAGACTCTGAGTGTAATTGTGTTGTTTCTTACGACAGAGCCACACACCTGTATACAGATTAACTAAATAACAGGATGCATGTCAATTAAAATAAAGTAGAGACGGAGACAACATGAGTCCAGCTCACTTTGCTCCAGGCAGACATCAGCCGGTCTGGACACGAGACCAACCCGAGGTAACACACACGTTCTGCAGACACACACACACACACACATGTAAAACAACGAGTCGACTCACCTCTGGTGTTTTATCCCCAAAAAGCTGTTCAGTCAACAGAGTCCATGTCCACTGGTGGAGTGACTGGCAGGACAGAGGAAGAGCATCCCGCGTGTCCCTCTCCTCCACCGGGCTGTCAGTCACTCAGCATCACCGAGCTGCTCTGTGTGTGTGTGTGTGTGTGTGTGTGTGTGTGTGAGTGATTGAGTGAAGTACAGAGAGAGAGAGAGAGAGAGAGAGAGAGAGAGAGAGAGAGATCAGACTCTTTACTCTCATCACCAACAAAAAACTACAGGCTGATTAAATCCCTCAACCCAACAAATATTTGGATATAATAAATATCAATAAAAAAAACAATGTTGCCAATTATTTCTCTTTCAACCATTTAATAAAAATAAATGACCAATCATTCGAGCTGGTTTGATTCAAATGATCAGCATTCATATACACAAGCAGACAACACTCTCATTAAACTGAAATCAGACTTGGAGTATGAATGTTACATTCATGTTAATGGTTTGACATCAGTGTCATTTAGACACATCATGTCAGTGTCTGATGAGTGATGTCATCATTATTTGTTGACGATCATTGCTACAGTCATATAATGAGAATTTAGCTACAGAGGATGATTTTTGGAGGTCCATGAAAAAGGACATGCATTGTGGTTTACCATGCCTCCTGGGCGTTGTGGGGACCCGGCCCAGGTGGAAAGGATGCGGTCTGGTGGCTCAGGTGTGGTCCAGACACCTGTCCTCATCTCTGTCCTCACATGGATGGACTGCTTCTCCATGGTAATCTGAACCTAATAATCATTAACAATAACAACAATAATAAAAAATAATAATAAACAACATTAGACAACTGAGCAATAGATACTTTTTGTGTCACATTTGTATTTTTTTTCCTTTAAGTTCAAATTTTAAAATTAAGACATTCATCATTATATATTAAATATGGCCTTGTTATAGTTTACAACTACAGTGTATTTCATTTTAGGTGTCTTTTTAATCCACCATGCAGTTTGAGACTGTGAGACTTTTCAGACCGGCTCGCAGGAATGCTGATGACATGATTGGCTGTGTGTTGATTGACTTTTGAGCGCAGGTAAACACACTCGATTATGGAAATGTATGCGTATCACTTTGGCTCATACCCTCAACAGTCAACACACATACACAAGCTGCAACAGGCTGGTGTTGTTATGATTGCAGCAGTGCCCCCGGAGACAATGAGGAGAGAGGGGAGTGAGACAAAGAGAGAATACTGAGGAAGATGAACTTGACCTTTATGATGTCTTGGTGAGGAGGGGTTGGGGGCATGTTGGTACTTATGAATCTATAATGAATTTCGACTATGGACCTCTGAGTGTGTGTGTGTGCGTGTGTCACAGTGTGTGTGAGTATTGTAGTTGTCTGAGCTCTTAGCTGAAGAAAGGTCAACACACGAGGGGGGGCACTAATGTAATACACCTGGTACTTTCTAGAAACTGTAGTTTCCTCTATCTATCTATCTATCTATCTATCTATCTATCTATCTATCTATCTATCTATCTATCTATCTATCTATCTATCTATCTATCTATCTGTCTGTCTGTCTCTCTGTCTGTCTGTCTGTCTGTCTGTCTGTCTGTCTGCTTTAGGCCAATACTTAAATTATGCATTATCCTGCATTCAAGTGAGTCACGTGTTTAATTTCCTGTCATGACTAAAAACCAACAATCACACATTTTTCATAAATCTTTTTGTACTTGTCATTTCTATTTCATTACCTTCATAATGTAATAAAAAATATATTACATTGTGTCTCTTATAGCTAATATGTAAATGTTTTGCAGGAACGTTTATGCAAATGTTTACATATTTTGTACACACTTTGTTTATATACACACACAAAAAGTTTGTACAAATTAAATACAAATTACAAGGCAACTGTAGGCAATTCAATGACGTGTCAATGATCTGTGGCAAGATACTCTGAATTTATATCCAATCTCAGCAAAAGACATGACGTCTGACATAGGCTATAACTTCATAACCGCTGTCATGTACGCATTTAAAACAACCTTTTCTAGGGAATACAAAATTGGATTATTAATTCTTAAATGGAGGCAGCTCCCTTAAACTGCTGAGATGGAGCGTTGGGGCAGTGTTGCCCGTCCAGCTCAGGGGTCCCTTTGTTCCAGCTGCCACAGCAGATTTAGGCGTCTGTACGGAGGCCTGTCAGAAACAGGCTTATCTCTTGGGGGCCTCCCAGCACAAAGACCTATTTAGATGTTCACAGGGAGTGAAATCTTCATTATATACCTCTTGAAAGGGAAACAGGCCGGTGCGCTTTAAAAAAAACTAATTGGGGAGAAATAGTTTGTTTGGCTACGAGGAAAGTTCAAAAACAAAGGAGGAGTATGATCTTATACAGTGGGAGATTGAGTGTCGCAATATCAGCATTACATGTTGGCTTGCTCTCATGTTAATAACAAATGTATACTTAATATATACCTTGGCTGTGAAGGACATCCAAAGTTGAAGTGGTGCAACTTTATTTGTTCTTATATTACTCTAATCAATATCCGAAATGAAGGCACCAACGTGCCAACATTAAGGTTTTCTATCTATCCATGACAGTATTAATTTATCTATCTCTCTATCATCCACCCACCCATCCATCTATCCACCTGTCCATCCATCTGCTGGCCTTTCCCAGTCATGCCTCTAGTAAGAGTGTCAGTATATCTGCCATGGCGTCCCGCTGATGTGTATTGTGATGGGCTTGAATACTCCAGCTACCAATATGGCCTGCACCAATACTGGATTAGCCACAGTGGATTAGCTGGCTGCCCTCCTGCTGCTTATTCAAATATTGTTTCACGTATTGTCATCATTGGGGCAGAGCTCTGGCCCGGTAGCCTGCAAGCTCCAGAATATTCTCAAAAAAAAGAAAAAAAAAAGAAAAATCCCCCCAAAATGTCTTTGCTTTCATTTTCTACGAAAAGCGTGTGATTTCATTTTTTTAAGCAAATGTGGAATATGGTCCACCGAGGGTTGGGAGAAAATGGCGATGGGTTTTCGGAGAGCGGCTGCAGCCCTGGAACATCGAGAATAAAAGGAGGATGGAAAAAATGATGGAAAGCCAAACCCAACCAAGGCCAAAATCAGGCATGAAAGCGTGCCTTGATCTTTGATACACGGTGTTCTTCTTTTTTTTTTCCTCCTCTCTCCCTTTCTCTCTTTCACCCTCACACATACACTTGGGAGTCAAGGCAATTGATGTGCTGCCTTTGATGGCGAAGAGAGGCCTATATTAACAGCCAAAAGACCATGATGAAAGGGCCGAGGGAAAGAAAGAAAATGGGTAGAAAATGTCTTATTGGAGAGAATGGCAACTCGTGATAAATATTCGGGATGCAGTGATGGTAACCAGTCGTCGGGGCGTTGACGGTGTGATGGTTTAGCAGCAGCGGAGGAAAGGCTAAGGTAGACGGAGAGCTTACCGTGCTAGCCCAGCGGTAGTAGTGGCTGAGGTTGGCTTGGTGGTTCCAGTATGTCATGTCTGTGGTCATCCGATTAGAATAAGGGAAGTAAATACACTTGGCACGCGACCCGGGTCCTCGCTGGTGATGCAGAGGTCCAGACGCCAGTGGACGTCCCATGGCATAAGCAGTCGCCATCTTTGTCCCGTTGTTGTCTTGGATATCCTCTCCAGCGTCTTCATCCCTCCCTCTCTTCTTTGATCATGCCTCCCTCTTTTGCTCTCTGCCGTATGACATCATCACGCAGCGGTATCGACAAGCATCAAAGAACCTCTGGGCAGGACTGTGTATCTGTCGGTCTGTGCATTTGAAAGGGGGTAAATATTGAGCATAAAGACTGCCGTAACCCCCTCCACACCCCCCGCGCTCCCTGCATCCACTGTTCTCCTCCCTGCGCAGATGAATGGTTTATTAGACCAGTACAAAACTATACACACACATGCACACACCCACACCACCCATCTCTAAGACGGGTGTATCCAGAGGCCCCCTGCTGTGAGTGTTGCGTTTGATGATGTGTTCAGCAGCTTCATTCGTCCCAGCGCTCGCTGTCCGTCTTCCCCATTCCATCCTCCTCGTCCATCTTCCCAAGCTGTTGCAGCAAACACCACCAAAAATGTTCTTCATCAACTTTGTGGCTAAATGACAATCAGCTCCTTCTCCTTGAGGGACCACCCCTCCTTCCTCGCACTCTCGGACTCTCATCCCATACATCTTACAGATGGTCGTTACCATTTCCAATCCTGTTAAAGTTGTGTGTCCTCTTACGGAGCCCCTCTGTCTGTCTGTCATCTGCCTGAGAGTCACACATAACGTTTCACTGTTATACTCGGTCTTCCATCCAATCCAATCGGATCTCTTCCCACCAAACAAAAAAACCCCACACCAAATCAAGAACCGAGTTACATTTGTACCAGGACTCAGGATAAAACCAACTTTTCACAATTTGTTATCCCTCTCTACAACACAGATTCAATTCACTTAACAGGAAAACAACAATTATCTCTATATCTAACCGACAAGAGTTCAGATGATTTATGTGTTTAGGGTCAATAACAATAGACGGTCATGTTGTGATGTCTGGATGTAGTGTCTCTATTGTTGTCTTTTTTGTTTTTCTTATGGCTGATGATTTTATTTTCCCCCAACTTGACCAAATCAGGTAACACAAACACACCACTGGGGCTAAACGTTGTAGAAGGACAGCGAGTTCAGCTGTTTTGTTCTCCATCACAGCCGTATCATGGTGCATCAGTGACATTTGCTTTTGCAGAAAAGACGCTGAAATGAATTAAAAGAAAGGATCCATCTACTTCCTGAAGCATGACTCATGAAAAGCTGATGACTAATGATATACACAAGCAGCCCGCGGTGTTAACCTGGGTCTTAAGAGTCCAGCTGCTATTCAGTCAGGAGCTAAGCCCTCTCTGTGTGTTTATACGTCTGTGTTCGTCTAAGATCAGGACTCATTAGTGAACCCAGGCCTTTATCCAACTCCTGTTAAGCGCTGACGTTACTCGGAGAGACCAAAAAAAAAAAAAAGAAAAGTAATTAAAGCTTGGTTGAGTCAAACAGCTGATGTCCTACTTCTCCACTTCTTTAATTTTCTCGCAGGTTTCTATTCACATCTTTTCTCCACACTCTGCCCTCCTGCCTCTCTGCCCCCCAGTCCCCCCGCTGTCTAACTAATTGTCAAGGTTCTTGTTAGCATTATGCTAAAATGCGTCTGCCTGCAGCAAAAGCCACCCAGTGATATGGAAAGTAGCTTCAGCAAGGACTACACCACGGATGAGAATGAATGAATAAATGGGCCTGAAGGAGAGAGAGAAAAAAAAACCCACACGCTCCTAAATTTGCCGCTCACGTCCACTTCCTCCATTTTCAGTCTCAACAACTGTTTCCTCCGCGTCCCAACACCAAGTCCCTCTTCTTCTCGCACAAACGGTCATTTACATTCAAACGGCAACTTCATTCCAGGTATTAAGAAAACTCATTTCACCACATCAATAGATTCCTCAGAATGCCCACTTACCCCCCCCCCCACCCCACCCCATAAATTACTCACCGTAATCCCAATCAACTAAATCCCTCTGCCGATTGTCCCTGTTCTACATAGACAAATAGGAATGTTTGGAATCAATTGGAGCACTCTTGGTCTACCTGTAGGACTGCTGGGGTACCAGCTAACAGCAGAGAGCTGACTGTGGCTGTAGACGGTTGATAAGCATTTCTCATTATCGAACCCCATTCACATAGTTCCACACACTGTCTCTCTCTCACACACACACACACAGACACTCAGAAATCAGATGTTCTCTGGGACATTTTAACACTCATTGTCACAAATACATATAAATAAATAAACGCATTAATCACTGGTGTGTGTGTGTGTGTGTGGTGCATCTATTGACTGTGCGTGCTGTGTCGGACAAAAGGGAAGGCATCTGGTAATCTACAAACTGATACACAACAATACGGCATCGACAAAATAACAGAACTGCTGCACAAAACAACAGGTCTGAGGAAAAATGTGACATCTGCGTATAATAGCTCTTTGTTACATGTGTCAGACATGTGGACTAAACTCATTTGTTATTCAAGTCAACGCCACTCTTTGTGTAAGTGTACTGGTGATAACTGTCCGAGCTGCCAGAGGAACGCAATGGCGTCTCAGCAGAGCTCACACATCCTGTGCAGATAGAAGAACATTCACGAAGAACGTTTACTTCTATAATGAGAAGTAAAATTGCAAACCAACCTGTTGGATGTTTTTCACTGCTGATCATTATGGGCTGTTAGAGTCGGCAAAAACACATGGTTTTGTGTTAGATTACAGTCATTTAGCAGACGCTTTTATCCAAAGCGACTCACAATAAGTGCATTGTATGAAATTAACAGTGACTTCTGTTCTGTTAACAGTTTCCTGCAGAAGCAAGCCAGGACAGTGTGACTGTGAGTCAGCATGTACAGTGCCAAGACACTACAACACAACACAACACACAACACAGACAGCTGGAGGCCGTTCACTCGTTATCATTATCTGCACCTGGATTTACATAGAGAGAGAGAGAGAGAGAGAGAGAGAGAGAGAGAGATAGATAGATAGATAGATAGATAGATAGATAGATAGATAGACAGACAGACAGACAGGCAGACAGACAGGTAGATAATGTCTTATTGATATATAGATGTCTGATTAGATAGACAGACAGACAGACAGACAGACAGACAGACAGACAGACAGACAGATAGATAGATAGATAGATAGACAGACAGACAGACAGACAGACAGGTAGATAATGTCTTATTGATATATAGATGTCTGATTAGATAGATAGACAGACAGACACACAGACAGACAGACAGATAGATAAATAGATAGAGAGAGAGATAGAGAGATAGAGAGACAGACAGACAGGCAGGCAAATAGATAGATAGATAGATAGATAGATAGATAGATAGATAGATAGATAGATAGATAGATAGATAGATAGATAGATGGAAGGAAATAAATAAGGTACATAGACAGACAGACAGACAGACAGACAGCCAGATAGAGAGACAGATAGACAGACAGACAGATAGCTAGCTAGAGCTAGCTAGATAGATAGATAGATAGATAGATAGATAGATAGATAGATAGATAGATAGATAGATAGATAGATAGATAGATAGATAGATAGATAGATAGTTGGACAGACAGACAGACAGACAGACAGACAGACAGACAGACAGATAGATATATAGATAGATAGATAGATAGATAGATAGATAGATAGATAGATAGATAGATAGATAGATAGATAGATAGACAGACAGACAGACAGATAGATGGAAGGAAATAAATAAGGTACATAAATATTAAAACTTGTTTAAATTGAACGATTTGGGCTTTGGTGTGTTGGCTCGGCACGAGAGAGCGACAGCTCCAGTTGAGGGGGTTGAGGGCATTGTTCGGGTAAAGTGAGACAAATGAGACCCTGGAGAGCACGACTTAGCCACTCATAAAGGTCAGATATGGAGTCACACCAGTGGATGCTAATCCTGACCCTGGGGACCGTGTGCACATGCGCCGGTGGATGCGATTGTTTCACAGGCCTGTGACATTTAAACCTGAATGGGCGCACAACCCTGGATGGTAGAACAGAGTGTACGTGCTTGTGTGCTTGTTTGACTGAGAGGCAGTGGGCTTCAGTGCCCACGGAGGTTTAATTAAAAATGGCCTGGAGGGCAATTAAAACATCAGATTGATGTTCTCTCACGTGGACAACACCAAACAGTTATCGCTGTAAATATTCTCTTGATTTTATTTCTGGCTAATTCACCAGTTTTAATTAACTGTTTCCCACCCCACACCCCACAAAGAACATTTAGGTTTTTTTTCCCAAAATCTGTTCAATAACAAACCAGACCTGTATATTAAAATTCTGTCATTACTAAATGCTGAAAGCAAGATTTTTTTTTTTTACTGACAGCAGAGATGCCACCACTATGATATCATTATGGGGCATCACTGTACACGAGCCATTATGCAGACGAGGCACACAGTTTAATTGGCACTGTAGTGAAAACACACTGGCAGACTGAAAACAAGTAATCCTTTCCCCCTCGTGATGGAGCTATAAGGTTGTCAGCAGGTCACGTCGACTGGGGCACCTGAGAGTTTCTGTTGAGTGCAGTGGAGATAATGACTGCAGGGTCATAGCAACAGTTCATCCCAAGTGTAATGAGCAGAAAAAGAATTGGCAGTTGAGTTAATGCTTGTTTGTGTTGTGTGTACGTGATGGAGCCAGAGCTGTATATATAGAACCTCTCCCTGCCATGAATAATGATATCTCATACTCTGTCTAATATCGGGTCAATACGTTTTTTTTTATTTAAAGCAAAAACAAAAAAAAAATCTTTTAAAGTTTGTCCTTAATTTATATAATAAGTTCAATTCGAACAAAGCCAAGTGAACACCTACAGAAAACAAACCTTATGCGTTTGACCTTTCTCATGTTCACAAAGATTTGATTAGACAACAAACAGGACAAAATATAACAGATCGTATTAAAGTATCTCATCTCTTCTGTCACATAATCTGTTATGAGACATTATATTTTTTCCTTGTAAGCAAATCTATGAGACTGGTGGTTGATTAGCCTTTTTTTATTTTATTTTTAAGACAATAAGAAAATAATTTAAATGGAAGGCGATTTGTAAATCTTTCTAGTGTGTAGTTATTTGTGATAAAAGACTTAATCCATGAGAAATAACAATATTTATCCTGTAAAGCAAATATCCATCCATCCGTCCAAATGAGGCATTAATGCCATCTGGTGGTGCAGAGAATAACTCCAACTAAAGATGGTAGTATAAAACAATGTCATAAAGGACATTTCCCTTCCTGATACACTGCAACTGCAACATTCTCTCCTTCATTCTGCATAAGACTGTTTTTAAAATCCCTTTCTACTCCTCCAGTCACAACCTGCTGTGACCAACACTGAGGCACAGTGCTAAAACCCAAATGGGCTTAAAAACAGACGGCTTTAATTCAGGTCCTGCTATAGGAAATTACATTTCTGACAAAAAAAAAAACAGTCTCTTGTTACATGCGACACACACAAACTGACCTGGACCATACGTTTTTTTCTTTAAATTAAAATGTCAAAAATAAATGACATCCAAAAACAAAACTGAGATTTTAAAAAAAAAATTGTAAACGGCACACGTTAAGCTGCAAAATGGCGACACGCACAGTTAATTCTAAGTCTCTGATATTTGAAACAGACATCTGAGCTAAGCTGATACCAGGTTTGTTTATGACTACAAAATTATTTTAAGATCCTGTCTGGCTCCTGCCAACCTCATTATACTGTCAAAATAATGGGATCAGTTGTGATAAAAACAGACTTGATTACTTCTCTTTACAAACAGACAACTTGTTCCCCCTCGTCCTGATCCTGATCTACCTCCTCGTTGTCCCGTGACACATTTTTGTCACTCTCACTCTCACCTTTCTTGTCCTCTTGGTTTGTCTCCCCTGCGCCCTGTTTCTCCTCCTGCTCAGGCTTGTCTGAATTCACTTCTGCTACTGTCGCATCATCAGGCTTCAATGTGTCCTCCTTAACTACTTCCTGAACGTTGTACTTTCTGTAGCGTGTATAGTCTTTTACCACACTGATGCAACACACAGCCTTGATAACCTCCACGATGATTGTCAGCTGCGGGTTCGTCAAATCCACTTTGTTTTTCGGGTTCAGCTTCCCGACAAGACCTGCAAAGATCCAAAAAAAAAAAACAAACAGTCAATTTATTTCCATAAAACTTTCATCTGACAAAATGGTACAATCAATATGATCCTAATTAAACAAACTCAAAACAACCTGCGACTGATTTGATGATTTCCTCTCTCTTGTTATGGCTGCTGTTGCGTGCCTTGAAGGCAATCTGATAAGTAGCACTATTTGGGGTTTTGAACCATGGTTCTAAGAAAGTGGTCAGGTACTTCAGCATATCATCCTGGAAGGCCTTGCACGTTCCAGTTACCTGGATGAGATCAAAACATGGATCACACACTGTTATTAACAACTGTAATTAACAATTTAAGTCTTGATGTCCACTAAACTGAACTTCACAGTTATCTAAAAATATCAAACAATTTACTAGGTTAATGGAATTTAATCATTTGAGAGCCACATTCCCTCAAGTTCTTCATTACACATCTTTCTATACAGTTTGTGCCGTGTTTGTGTTTAGCTCCTCACTGGTAGCATGCGGAGGATCACACGGGACTTCTTCCTCTTGGTGGTGTGGAGATCGGACAGGATGTGATGAACCAACTTGTCAGATTCTGGGACGGAGCAGGGAAGAAAAAACTCACAGGCCCATTGTACACAAACGTGTAGCACTAAATCACAGCACTAATAAATAACAGTAGTATTGTTTCAAATGAGATGCCTACCCAGGTTCTGAGTTCTGATGAAGATGACATTGTTTGCACCGCTGTCCATCGCCTGGAAGCGTCTCTCCTGTTTTGTTGCAGATGCCTGCAGCAGTGCCACTTCCTTCTTCAGCGCTACATCCACATCCTCTTCTTCAGCCTCCTCTTCCTCACTGCTGCTCCCAGGATTACTATCTTGCAACTGTAACAACAAAGTTTTATTAACACTTTTCTTTTTTAAAAATACCAAATTAATTTTTAGTCATTAAAAAAAAACTTTTAGAACTTTTGGCTTTAAGTGTTTTATATTTGCTAGAAACGTAACTATATTTGCTGTAATCTATTACATTAAACCCTAATGAACTAAACGGAAAAGTTAATTAGGGTGAAACAGCTTCACTGTTTCCACACATGTGGAAAGTTCATAGAAAATGAGAAAGACGTTTAGTGACAAATGCACGAGGTGAATTATTGTTCTAACATAACATGGAAGCATGGGTTTGTCCCTCACCTTCTCGGGTCCATAGAGCTGGTCTGCGTACTCGTTGAGCAGGTTGAAGGCCTCTGCAGTGCACTTCCTCTCGTTCATGTTGCATGTGATGAGGATCCCCTCCATACCCACCTCCAGCTCCCGGGATCCCTTCCACCGCTTGCCGTGGTGGCCGCCCGCATACCGCTTCTTGTTCCGCTTCCTCGACTCGCTCTGAGCGGCTGACATGCTAGCAGCGGCGCTTTAGCACGTTTGGACTCGTCTAAACCTCAATAGCAGCGGTCTGCCCCCTCGGGTCTGTTAGCCGTTAGCTTGCCAGTTGAGGTGAGCACAGGCGTTTAACGATATGTTTAAACTACAGCGATTGCAATGTTAAGTCTGAATGTAAACACGGGCGAGTGTTAGGGTCAGAGAAACGTTACGTCCACCTCAACAACAAAACACGTTTTCTAGCGGCCCGGTACGGCGAGCGAGGAGGGACACACGGCTTCGCGGAACTACAGTAGCGCGTTAGCTATCACCGCTATGAAGTTATGGTGTATTTAATGCATGAAATGAAAACCTTCGTTTGTTTATTTAATTTTACATTTTGAATTATTTTTAATACACATTTTTATTACACTTTACTAATTTTATTACACATTTTTATACATTAATGTTTTTTACTTTCATTACTATCATTGACTATTGATTCATACATGTATAAAAGTAAAGCATCTATAGAACAAATTACATTTACCATGATGTGATAGTAGATATATATATATTTCCCAACTGATGATCAGTTCTTTAAAAAAATGGAAGCACTAACATTAGAGTTAAAAATTTAAATAAAGGTTAAATAAAGGCATTGATTTGACTGTGTGTAATGTATTTCTTAAAAGGAGCAATTCGCCAACATGTGGCAGTGGAATAAATATAATATCAATTTTCTCCAATCCCACATTTTCTCTTCAAGCATTCTTCTATTTTTTTTCCTCGTCCCTCAGATTTGTTGTCACACATTATTCCTCACAACCCCATTGTCCAATAACACACTTCTCAATGAGAGTTTGTTATACGTTGCATTGAAATGTCTCTGTGTTAGACAGTGCAGGTGCAGCTGTTCCTCCAACACATTAATAGCTTTTTCTCAGCGTCGTCCTCTGCTGCAGACGACAGTTCAGAGTCGAGTCGATCTGACCCAGCGACACAGAGGCCGCCGCACTGCTCTTCATCAGAGATGACTCCCATTTGAAGAACTCACATCCCTTCTGGATCCAGCCTCCACCGCCTGAGCGGCGAACCGGGCAGCAGTAAAAGCCTCGGCCGTGGTTCGGACCACCGTTTGACACAACCTGTCGCTTTGCACGGCGACCACAGGAGCACAGTGGAGATGTGATCTTCTGTCCTTTTTTCACTGCCACAGAAATGGAGGAAGAGTTGTTGCATGACGGGTGTGTGTTGGTTGACAAAGAGCGCAGGACCTTCTTGGAGGTGTCCAGGGCACTACAAATGGAAGGATGGGAGGACGCTGCAGTCGGTCTTGCTGGGTCTGCGTAGATTGTGAAGGAAGACCTTGGAGTCTCTTTGCATTTTTTGTTTTGCGTAACTGCTTTGGGTTTAGCAAATAAGATATTGGGTGTGGAGGTCTGTCCGGGAACGAAAGGTTTGCGCCTAAGTGGAGAAGGTATGTTTGTTGTGATGTTTTTCTGGTTACCGTTTGACCTTTTTAGTGTTTGTGGAAAGGTTTTATGTACTTTATTTTGCCAATTTGTTTTGGAGCTCCAAGTAACAGCAGGCAAAACAAAATGAGCATCTGGTCCTGCGATCAGCGAGTGCTGTCCCGCCATATTCGACCGATTCATCTTGACAGAAGATGTGGCAGGGTCACTGGTCTTAGAGTTGTTTCCAGCACTCACATATGTGACCTGACCTCCTGTGAAACGTGACTTGCCAGGCTCTCTCCCTACATAACATCCACTGTTAAAATCGGATACACACTCAGCAACACATTCTCCTTCAGTATTACTCATAACATCACCTTCCAACACCACATCGTCATATGAACCACACCTCTCCTCCGTTTCCACGACAAATTTTTCACTTTCTTCTTCATCTACGAGTTGCACACGCAATCCGGGTTCTGGGAGCTGGTTCCCTTGAGGCAGATTAGAAAGGCAGCCCAGAGTAGTAGAACACAGAACAAGGCTTTTGTTTCCATTGAGTTGTGGTGAAGAATTGTTTGTCACAACTGAAGAAGAAAGGTCAGCTACAGCTTCTGAGGTAACTAACCTCTTACCGTGTCCCCACAGTGGTGTAGCTATAACATTCAGAAGTGTCTTTGGTGAGATCAGGCTTTGGTGGAGTTTAACTGATTCCTGGACCAGACTTTCCCTCGTGTCAAAATTCACTGAATATGACTGAATTTGACATGATTTAGGGGGAAACGTGGATGCCGAGAGTTGATTAATGATATGTGTATTTTCCTCTTTAAGATTGTGGCTTTCTTTCTTCATGTCTGACGTTACGTTTCCAGACACAGGTCTGACTGCTGGTGGAGGCTACAAAAAAAGATGAGAGATATAATCAGCGTCTTATACAATTAAACCCATTCCTGATTTGTTTTGAAACTGTCAAACAAAATATATTGTGCTTATAGCGTTAATGTTTGACAATCACAATCTTTCTTTCCCATTACCCAGAAGGATTTAAAAAAGTATTTAAAACTGAATGCTTCATCATTTTAAAAACTGTACCACACACAAGGTCAGGGATTATGATTTGCAGCAGCCCACTGGAGTATTAGTTTATTCAGTTTATTCATAAAAAAAACTTTACAATGAATTAAAAATTCTGCAAGTAAAATCTCTCTGAACCAAATAAGTATCGTCCATGGTTGGTTTTGTTTTGGACAAAGAAGGGGGGTGGGGATTTAGGAACTGTGAGGAATCGCTGGACGACGACCACTCACCATCTCAAGCCTTCTCGTAATCTTCATCACACACCCATCCCTCATCATCTTTGCTGCCAGCTTAGCTGTATTACGGGCATCATCCAAACCTATGGAAGTCGAAACAAGACACACATGCTTAGGTGATTAAGATCTGTAGAATCATTCAGACCAAACTACCTTTGCTCTTTTTTTGTACCTGAATGTTCTCTCCCAGAAAACTGTATACCTAAATCTTGGAGTGCCCCATTCAGGCCTTTGGGTTTCCTGCTGTAAAAAAGCTGGAGAAAGGAGAACGTGGGTTTATTACAACACTAGGTCTTATAAGACAAATGGCAGAAAAATATTAGGCATTAGCTGCATCATATAAAATTCAAAACAAATCGTAGAGTTTTCTTATTTAAATTATTAATTTATTTTTTATAAATAGCTGCTGCTTTTTCTAGCTTGAAAAATGTCTGACTGAATTTGTCACTACTCTAAAATAGCACTTAAAGATCAATTAATTGTAAGCAATATTTGTAACATTAATCTACTACAAAAAGCATTGTAACATCATAATCGGTGAGACAGCATGAAAGAGAGCAGCAGGTCAAACGATAAATCAACCGAGCTTCCACTTACTCTGTATGTGCTTCTCAGGTCTATCCAGCTGTTGAGGACATCGGGTTTATGGAGCTGCTTGCGTTTACATTCATACTTCAAACAAACTCCAAGATCCCAGTCTGATACACAACACATTAACAGTCCTCATAATTTTAGTCTCCATCTATCAGAGACTTCAATATTTTTAAATAAAGCGAGCATAAAACCCATGCTGTACATGACGCAGTGTTGTATTGCATTTGATAATGTGTATTTATATACAAGGGTCCAAAAATAACATTACCATTTTGTGTGATTTATTTTCAGGCACAGGACACGAGGCTTTACAGATTTACAGGATTCATTTCTACTAATTTATGGTACATTTATACAAAGACTTACCTGACCATGTGACGAAAGTACATAGCTTTTGAGAAGACGAAGGTGCAGAGCAACTCTCTTGTTTGCTGGGGAAGATCACACCCTTCTCAAGCTGCAGGTTTTGCAGCCAGCGGCAGAACCGAGAAAGACAGATCTGTAGAGGGATCCCTGCCTCAACTTGCATCTACAAGAGAAAGAGATCAAGCAAACAGAACTGTGAATTTCAGTAGTCTTTATAATTGTATATTATTGTCTTTGCATAATTACCTGCGTTATCCCAGTCAGCTCCATGCAGAACTTGGACAGGGTCGGGTGCTCCTGGGGTTGAACATATGTGTGAAACTCAGACTCGACCTCCCCTGAGGAAGTGTCCAGCAATACAGCAGGAAATTCAACTAAAAGCAGGTGGATAGAAAAGAGGAAAAGAATGTAACAGGCAATATGGGTGGAAAAGATAATGGATCCCATAAAAAATGATATTTTAAAAATAAATGACTTCTTACTTATTTCCTGGCTGTAGTTGTTTTTCTCTCTCCAGCAAGTGGATTCAAAGTCAATCACAATCAGGTATGAAAATATCTGATCTGAAAGAAAGCAGTTGGTGTCAACAAGAGCCACCAATAGTCAACGAAATGAACACAATACTCCTACACATGATCAATTCAGGCTGCTCACTCACTTGTTAGCAATGATTTCTTTGTTCCAGAGGCACACTGATTCCTCTGCCTCAATAACCCCAGCTCTCTATGGACGGGTGGAGATAAAGAAGACAAACAAATTAGCCACATTAACATGACTCACTTACTATGAAATGTTTTCATGTGGCTTCTGCCAGTTTACTACAACTTTCTATTGACAGGTTAAGACTGATTAAGACTTACTATATTTAACACCAGCGGTTTATTTACATACTGAAATGTTTCTTTGTCATTTTTCTCTATTGTATGTTATATGTGTTTTGCTAGGTAAGAAGCTAATGGCTAGTATTTTATGAGTTACTTACTTGGCCAGTTTCTTTGTCGACATTTGGAGAAAATGAGTGACTTAAACCTGAAAACCGGTTAAATGTTCTTACAGATTATAAAAAGACAAGGTACAAACTATTAAAGAATCTCAGCCGTAGTAACTTTTAAAAACACAGCAAAAATCGCGCTGTTTTTTTTGAACGTACACATCGAGCACTCTCAGCTCGACTAGTCGTGTCTGCAAGACCCAATCAACTGCGGAAACAAATGGCCGATCGATCACGTAGTGCATCGAAGCTACATATCCGATTATACAACTTGTCCTTCAAAACAAAAGCACAGAGTCAAATAAAAATAGTTATCGAAGTCACGGTGTTTGTCTTTACCACGTATTTATTTGTGCATGTCTATATAAACTGTGATTTTTAACGCATATAATATAATAAAAATAAAAATAAAATCAAACTTAGCATGCTTACTGGCAGAAAGGCATCACAAAATCGATTTATTTTGAAAGTCAAAAATCGGAACTAGCATTTGTCCTCTTGGGCTTGCCATTAACGTGCATCGCTGGTCTGCGCGTTAGCCATGTGTTTTTAACCTGTAACGTCCGTGGAAAAAAACATGAAATTGAATCCAATTGGAGCCATAACATCTGGTATTTAAACAACTTTTACTACCGTCTCTATTCTCACATATATACCGGACGTACACACACTACTGACGTGTAAACGTTTTAGTATAATAGTAAACGTATTCGTTGTTTACGTCTGCGGTGTTTCCTGTGTGTTTCCTGTAAATGGACCAATAGTCAGGAAAAAAGAATCAGCACTTTAACAATCAGGATATCAGACTCCTTCGAATGGAGATCACCTTTCCTCATGCGTCAGTCTGTGAAATACAACGTAAACACTGGCATTACACTGTTCAGAAACAAAAGTATCTA
>JAFBJQ010001853.1:298508-316715 GCA_016785345.1 Trinectes maculatus | reverse complement strand
ATGGCAGCTGCATCATAAATAAAGTACTAGTACTATTTTGTACAAATCCCATGATAAAGTACCACAAAACAAGATCAGTAGATTGAAGTCTGCCCAGTTGTTCCAGCAACCTTTTAAAAACATAATAGTATTGTCTCAGGATTTGATAATATGTTAAATCCTCTTGGAAAGAATTTAAACTGTGGCACATTTTCAGTCACAGTGAATAAAGTTATTTCCTAAAATAAAGAGTGTGTGTATATTATCAATATCAAAACACATTTACGTTTAAAGTAATGCATATTTAAATTGGAGTGCGTGTAAGGCTTGGATCGATATAACCTTGTGTTGAACCTGTTCACCTCTGAATTAACAGTCTGAGCACGAGCACATTCCAGATTTCCTTTTTTATTTCCCAGTAGAAACATCAGCTTGATCATGGTGCCTTCATCAGCGGCTACAGGCATCAGAGAGAAAAGAAAAAACATTTCTCCCACAGCACATGAGAAGGACAAGAGATTAAAAACTGAGCAGGCGGATGAGGGGGTGGTGGAGTGTGCACATCCACCCCATCCACCCCGCTTACCGAGGATCTCAGTGATGCTCGACTGCCTTCAACAACCAATTACACTGAATGAGCTGACGGAGCTGCTGCATTATGCCGCCCTGGGGAAAGCAGGTGGCATCAGACAGCCCAGGTAATGACTTTTGTAGCAAGATGTGATGAATTTCATTGTCTCTCATCAGTAACGCTCTGTAACGGTGTGTTTTTCTACTTTAGGACTTAAAAACTCTCTAATTAAGGTGTTATCCTGCAGACTACACGCCCATACATTATTCAGATCTCATCATTCTGTCATCTCCCTCCTGTCTCCCTGCCAGTTGGTGTCATCTCCACAATCAGAAGAAGATTAAAGGTGTAAACGTTGTGATCGTGGAGGGTCTGACCCAGAGTCTCTTTTACAAACACTACCTCGCCCTGCGACACCTCAGGACCAGCTACACCTCTGTAAATACCCAAAGGAGATGGAACTAGAACAGCAGACTATTTAATCAAAAGGAGTAAACATGTCCAATTTTTGTGTCTGTTTTGTCGTACTGTTACAGAGGATAACCTTCACTCCATCATCTCACAACGTAGCGTCTGGAATCTTCAGCAGTGAAGTTCCTGAACTGAATGATCCATCACTTTCCCAAATACACAACGGAAGCAGTCAAATAAACAAAGGTGAGAATTATGCATCTGAATATGTTCTATTATAAATACTTTTGAATAGTGCTAGACGTATGTGTCATGAACACTTTAAAAATAAAATTGAAAAACATATTTTTTTCAGTGCGAATGTCTGTGTTGATTGTTGTTCTGCTGCAGCACTGAGGTTTCATCCAGTCATCACCAGGTTTGGGACACAGAAGAGGGGACTGACAGCGTATGTACTGAACCAGGAGGAGATGATCAAGCGTCACTACCCTGTTAAAGGTGACTCTCTCTCCGGGGGGAAATCGAGCAATAACAATATGCAATAATACACTTTATCTATATAACATTTTCTTAATCAGTGCTTTGCAACCTACAGTCTGTGGTGGTGAGGTGAGGGATACGTTTTCAGATTTAGACGGCTGACACATGGACATGGCGTCGCTCTCTGTTACTGTCTCAGCCTTCATCATGGTTTCTTTCCCTCGACACAGGAATGCCAGGGTTTGAGGATTTTGTGTGCACAGACAGCGCTGACTGTGTGACTGACAGCAGCCCTCTGTACGGACTCGACTGTGAAATGGTGAGTTGCTCATGTTTATTGTCGACGCAGTGTGAAACGTAACCATGTTTCAGACATTACCGATGAACAGGCACCATCATCCTGATATAGTTTTCTACCAATGCAATTTTTTTGATACATCAAATTCCACAGAACAACCTTTAATCATATTTTATCAGTACTAGAAATTAAAAAAAACACAGTAGCTCATCGCAAGAATAGATTGAATTGTCATTCTTCTTGCTGCAGCTGGAGGTGCAAGCTCCCTGTTATAAAGACTGTCTACATCCCTTGTTGCTCTGACATCCTGTTCTGTGATATGATCATGGTCGCTGACGAGATCTTCTGTTTTGTTGTTGTGTTTCAGTGTCTAACGGAAAAGGGAAACGAGCTGACTCGTGTTTCACTGGTGGATAGCGATGGGAACTGCGTGCTGGACGACCTGGTGAAGCCCGAGAACCGCATCCTCAACTACCTCACAAAGTACACACATATGTGCACACACACACGTGTTATCAATAACCAACATCACGTAGTGTGTTTAAATCTTAAAGGGCACTTCTGTTGCCTACCTCGCCGTGTGTCTTCTGATAGGTTCTCTGGCATCACAGCAGCGATGTTGCGACCAATCACGACCACGCTGCGGGACGTTCAGGCGAAGCTGAGGGCGCTGCTACCGCAGGATGCTGTTCTGGTCGGGCATTCACTTAACAGCGACCTCATGGCCCTGAAAGTGAGCAGACACCGATATTGCGATTTCTGCATGAATAACTTTGAAAACCTTGACTTTGCCTTTGGTGTCGTCCAAACACAAATTTTTGTCTGCGTCTACTTTGTAGTCTTTCATTATCTAAATACCCTGTTTTTCTTGCGGGACATTAAAGAAAAGCTCGACCTGTCTTGTGTCCTTGTCCTCACTGCAGTTGATCCATCTGCATGTCATTGACACCTCGTTGCTGTACAGGAGAGAGTCTGGACAGAGGTTTAAGCTCAAGGTCTTGGCCGAGACAGTGCTGAGGTACTTTTTTGCTTTCTCTCACTCTGCCTTTCTATTCGTCTCAAAACCACGGTGGCTGATTTCAATTCGATGTGATGCTTGTGTCTCAGGAAGCAGATACAGACTGAGGAGAAGAAGGGTCATCATCCCACTGAGGATGCTGTGGCAGCATTGGAGCTGGCCCAATACTTTATTAAAGCAGGCCCTCGTCAGGTACGCCGCTGCTCTCTACCACACACACACACACACACACACACACACACACACACAGAGCTGACACTGATACTGAGTATGGTCACTGACAGGTCGTAGAACGTCATCTAGAGGAGCTGTGGGGATACACGGTGCAGGAGGAGACCACCGACCCATCTGTGCCCACACAAAGTCACAGGTTCAACATATGCATATGTTAATTCCTAATAACTAAATAACATTTGTTACCAGTAGGAGGAGTCTGGTCTGTGTTCACAGGGAAATCAGTCTGATCCCACGTCCTTCTCTTCCTGTGCAGGTTTGCAGATATGTTACAGGCTCTCGGCCGGCCAGGAGCATTTTTAGGGAGGCGATCTGACATAGACCTGGATCTGTCCCTTCAGCAGTGGCACAACTCTGACAAAGAGGTTAGAAGTTAGTCGATTATGAATCTCCATCCTCTTGACCTTCAGCTAATTAAGTTATAGATGGAGACTTTAATAGCACGTACACAAAAAAACAAGGGATTAAGATGTTCTATGATTCAGGAGATGCATAATTAGGATCAGATTTATTCATATGAAGTTTCAGTGAATACATTATAGCTTGTCCTTGTTTCCATTTCTTCTTACCATCCTCTGCTGAAATCCGCCTCTTATCCACCTCTGCAACTGGCTCGTCTCTCCCTCAGGTGTTGGCCTCTTTCAGGAGACTGACCCGCTGTCCCCCCCTCTCAGTGCTCCAGTTCTCTTCCTTCTCCGATCACCTGAAGCGATGCGAGCCTCACAGAGAGCAGCAGAACCAGACGGTGAGTCACTCACTGAAACGGCCATAAATCTAAAAAGGCAAAGTCATTTTAAAAATAGCGTAATGCAACAGTGTTTCTCATAAACAGCCCTGACTGTGGCAGCCTACTTGAGATTATTATAAAACTGTGAAACTTCTCATAACGACATAAATATCTTTAACTTAGTGTTTTGTGAATCTCTATTGTGTGTCTGTGTGTATTCGTCCTGCAGGTGTGTGCAAACCTTCGGGACATGTGTGTAGTATTTGCTGGGCCGTTCCCTGCAAGTTTCTCCCAGAAGCAAGTGAAGCGACTTTTTCGTTGCTGTGGACCAATTCGGAAAATCAAAATGCTGAACACAACCCTGAGGGTATGTCACGCCTGCATGGTGATCCTAAATTCATGATCTCCATTATTTAACCAGTGAATGACTGAACACATCGGTGACATGACAACTAGTACTTGTATGTTATTGTATAATTTGTTTTTTTCTGTGAACAAGGAAAATGTACATTAAAAAATATATTTTTTGCAGGCTGATCATGATCTGTTGATAAAAGTATAAATATCTTCTGCTGCTTTAGCGCTTTTCTGTCCTTGGATTTGCTCCATTAATCTTAATTGGCCTCTCTGACTATGTTTGAACCCCAGCTCCATGCGAAGGTCGAGTTTGAGCTGCTGGAAGGTGCAGTGCTGGCTTTAAAAACTTTGAATGGACTAAGTTTTCAGGGACAGTCAATCAAGGTAACTCTCCATTTCCCTGCGTTTGTTTCTTATTCCCTTTATTCCCTCATGTTTGTTATCAGCACTGTGTCCGACATGTCTGCGTACTCTATGTGCTTTCCAGGTTCAGAGACCCGTGCACGAGTCAGTGCTGGACCTGGATTTGACTCTTGATGCATTAAAGGATGACGCTTTCAACACCAGCCAGCTATATGCTGTTAAATTAAAGCGCACTGTGGCCCAGTGTGTAAACATGTCTGCCAAGGTCAACGGACACGGTGCAGAATGTCCAGATGCAGCTGCTTTGAAGACCCTCAATGGGTTGCAGCTGGCTAACGGGAAAAACAAATGGTTGCAGCTCACAGCCACAGAGTCTGAACTGTCAGAGGAGACGGTCCGGGAGACGTTTGGCCGCTTTGGAGAAGTGGAGAGAATCATCCTGCCTGCCAAACCTGGAAAGCACACAAGACATGCATACATAAGTAAGTGAAAAGTATAAAATATATTCCTTTTCTCTTCTTCCTGTCAGTGGGTGTTTGCACTAAAGGCTGTGGACGTGTCCTCCTTGCTTCTGTGTGGTTGACAGGGTTTGAGGGTTCAGAGGGCAGGCACGCAGCCGTCAGCGCCTCTGAGGTTCTCTTTACGGAGGGATACATCATCTGTCCGTCCCTGACGCCATCCCATTTGCCTTCATGGGTTGCCATGACGACTACAGGGGATGCTGAGGAAGACGAGGGGAGTACCCACATGCACATTACTTCTCAGGTAAGAAACAGTTTGCATTGACAAAATGTTGAAATGAAGTCCCCTGAGTTTTTGTAGAAATTTTAACTTTCTCAGTTTGTGCTGTATTGTTTATTAGTTAGCATTTTAACATACGTTATATAAGCATGCAGAGGAAACACTGCAATGTGTGTTACCTGCAGGACCAGGAAACAGAGCTTGTGATGGCGAAGTTGGACCGCTGCCTGGGGAAGCTCTTCAGATCTCTCCCAGAATGCACCTTGTCTGTCGTCGTGCTGCCAGGACATCACAGGTATGGACTCAGAGTATCTGGGGGAAAAACAACTTTTACCAAGTTCAGTATATCTCAACTATTTTCTTTTTCCTAGTGTTTGTGGAGACCTTCCTGGTTTGTGCTTCCTGGAGGTCAGGTCAGGGTCTCCTCCTGTGGACCAAGAACCAAATGAGCACAAGAGGATGAAGAAAAACTGAATAACCAAAACTTTATTTGCTACAGTATTTCGACTATGTGTTGTCTTTTTCACTTAAAAATCGGAGTAGTATAGCATTATTTCACGCATTATATACATAGAGTCCGGTGCATTTAAGCTTTGAAGAGTGACCTTCATTGACAAGAAAATTATGTAATAGGTGTTTTCATTTCTACAACATACAGAAACACAGAACAGCCCTACAGTGTGTGTTTATGGAACCAGGTTTCCGTGGTAGAGACGGGACCCGATCCCGTTATGTTACCGAACCAGTAACATAACCACTATGCCACCAATTCTTACAATACATTTTGCTCGGAATTTGTATTTGACCTGTAGAAACCAACAGCCGATTAAAAAAAAAAGCATAATGTCTTGTAGCACATCGACGACACAACATTGACGATACTATCGTAAACGCTGTATATCTACATGACGGACTGTTGGAGAACAGAGGATAGAGAAGCAGAGATACTAAGAAACATTCTTTAATTTTTTTCCCCTTTTGAAGGAAACATTTAAGGATTTTTAAACGGTCATACAAAAATGTATACGTCTCTTTAACGTTTACACCTTTTGCATTCGAACGTACATACAGACTTTGCAGATTGACACAGTTACAAAATGTTCAACACAAAATAGGTAAAGAAAACAATTCTGTACAGAAAAAACAACACACAAGTGCCTCATGAAGGGTCAAAATGCCACCAATAACATATATCACATTATCATTGATAAGCTCATAAATGTCTGATAAAACTGGGAGAGTTGAAGAAACTTACTTTTTAAAATGGACAAAATATTTGACTCCATTAAAATACGAAACAACCCTGACACTATAAACTACAGGACCTGTTGAGTGCTTTTTATCTTTCATAATTCATGAAGATGGATTTACAGGGATACACCGACTAAAGATAAAGTACATCTCCCTCACATGCACAAACTCGCACACAACTCACACTCCAAAAAATTTAAGACTGACAAGAGGTGATACTTCATTAAAATTCTTGAATGATGCTAAAGTGAGAGCACAGCTGTGGTGGCAGTCTGAACACATCAGAGACTGAATCCCAGTAAAATAGATATTGTGGTGTACTTGTGTGCGTTTCCCCAGAAGAGTTGCCTGCTCCTCTGTTGTAAGATCAAAATATGGCAGCTGTCGTTATGGCTTGTGTTCTTTTACTTTTTAATAGTCCAGTCAAAACTGCTAGGCTGATAGCTGTGGATCCACAGCCTGAGTGAACAAATGAATTGAGAGCATGCACCTTGGGAAGAGACAGAGCGGGAGCCCAGTGTGGGGCGACGGCCACTCCACTCCTCCTCGCCTCTCGCTACCAGACTTCTGGGACCTCAAACAGCGACGGTGTGGATTCAGTGGCTGAACGAGAGAGTGAGAGGCAAGTTAAAATGAGGAACAAGAGGAAGACTGATGGGAGTTTAAGTGAAATGTCTCAACTAGCATTGGATGAACTGGGCTTAACATTTGGTACATTAACAAAACATAATATATTAAAACCTGATTCTTGACCATACTGAGTTATAAACAAACCTTCAGGCTTCTTTTTCTTGTTCTTCTGACCCTTCCTTGCGTGGCTCGTCTGGGCTTGTTGCCAAGTGACCGTCCCTTCAACGTCATTGACTGGGTCTGTGCCCTCAGAGCCTTCCTCCTCATCGGGGACCGGACTTGCACCTGCTGAATCTGATGAGTCCCTGCAGGGCACAGCAGCCGTAAAGAGGATCAGACCACAGCAAACGGGACAACAAGCATACATTATCACCTGTTTCACTTACGTCGTCTTCAACCATCCCTCTGATGTCTTGCTCTCAATGGCTTGAGCATTTGCCTGACCACTTTTATCTAGAGCACACAAAGACAACGGAAGCGTGAGAGCCTAATTTACACAGCATGTACATTTTACCTCATGATTCACAGGACTGACAACCAGCACCAAAAACAGCAAAATGAGGACTAGACGCGCTTCACTGTGAAGAGTAATGCATACATTGTTGCACACCAACCATCAGAGAATCTTGTTCTGGCCAAAAGCGGATAAACCATCTCCAGACACAAGACATATGGCTACTTATTGTTTGACGAATCATCTGGATCATGAAAAGCACAAAATACATTTTGATTAAAAGGACTCACTACAGCAGCAACAGAGTGAAGCTGCAAATGAACCCATCAGGATTTGTTTCAAAACTCTGCAAAAAAGATCAGTGACATTAAAACTGAAGATGCATTAAGAAGAATACACACTACCATGTGACAAATACTGTCAATCCAGAATGCATTTGACCCGTCTGTTCTGGAGCAGGTGGTCATGAATTAAACATAATGCGTGATCCTATACTAATTACTCAGCTTTGGTTGTGGTGATTTTTCAAAATGCCACCAGTCATTTTCCTCTGGGCACACTGAGTCCCTGATACATGCTTTCCAGGGGGAAACCTTTGCATGTGCAGCAGGAAAGTACGTATGCATGCATGTGTTCACACACCGTCGGTTTTCATCTTCTTGCTGCCCGTGCTATCAGGGAATGAGTAGTGACTCCAGCCGTCTGCAGGTGGAGTTTCTCCACTACCCTGCTCTCCATGAGCTGGACTGATGCTGCGTTTCCTCAAACCCCTGGAATAACATTACAAAGCAGTATAAAAATTAATTATTGATACATGCAAGAATTCTTAGGCAACAGTTAAGTACACAGCATTTGATTACGAGGGAAACAAATACCTGGAATATCCAAAACCGCTAGAAGTAGTGGATGAGGTGTAGTGAGGCATCACCCAGCCATCCTCTCCCCAGGTTCTGGTGGTTTGCCCGAGCTTCTCCTTCTCCTGCTGCCTGCCTTGGATGTACTCTGCATAAGTCTGGATCCTGTAGCTCTCTGCATAGCGGCTGGTGTTCATTGCTATGGGATAGAGGAAAGACATTCAGATCACTTTGATATTTTTTGTGCAGATGGTGGAGTCCAGTCCGGCATGCGAAAGGCAGTCAAACTCACCGATTTGCACCTGGTCTGTTTGACTTAGAGACACAAATGCTGACGTGTCGTCTATCCACGAAACCTGGATATTCCCTGAGCAGATTACACAATTAGAAAGTGGGTGAAATTATGGCTCGTTCCTGAGAGCAGAATAAAACATGAAAATCAGGTCTTACCAAAGGCACTGAAGAGCTGGTAGAGGTCACTTGTCTTCCATTCTTTTGGGAAGGTGACATGAAGGACATGGTCTCTTTTGGGTTGCACTGTTGGAGCAAAAAAGATTAGCAGGGGAAAAAAAAAACGGTGATACCATGCAGTACTAGGCAATATTTACAACTCACAATCGGGTCCTGTGACGTTGAGGTAGGGAATATCGATTATCCTCATCAGGAATAGCCTTAAAAACACAAACAAGAAATATTGTAAGCATTTCATTCAAGTTTTAACAGATAATAAATTAATAAAAACGAATATATCTATATCCATCTCTTACTTGTTGAAGAAAGGCTCAATCAGTTTGGATCGAGCTGAGATGTAAGCTTTGGGTGGAGTCAAAAAAGAGCCTGAAGGAGTTTTAAGCAGACCAACTTAGACATTATGTATTTGGATGACTTGTGTATTTGCAAGCTGGACCAGTGCTGTGTCGTACCCAGATAGTTGGCCATGGAGACGAAGCAGAGGCCAGTGATGTAGGCATCATACCCTGCTTCGTGGAGCTGCTCCTGGGCTGTGTCATAACTTGGGAACCCCTCTGCTGTTTCTGCAACAGCACAGAGAAGAAAGGTGTCAGCAGGAGTTGGTGCAGTGCAGAATATTTCAGGAAAATATTCAAGTGTATTTTCTCACCAACTTGTGGTGACTTGAAGGGGGTCTCCTTCAGCTGTTTCTCCAGCTCTGCTAGAGATGTGTTATTAATCAGCTCCTGTAACAAAAACAAACACAAAACTCATGAAGGAAACAGGATTGCAAGTGCTGAGAACTTGCTGAAAGCATATTTGAGTTGCAGCTAAACAGTGATTTGTTGCAATGTTTACCTTGAATGGCTGAGTTGAAGCCATCAACTTTGTGTCTAACAGTCTGCAAGTTGATAGGTTAGATAGATTGATAACACATTAAAATACAACATAAAAAAGGCAACAATAGCATCTGTGGAACAACACAAAATCAAATTCAGTGAAGAGAGACGTTACCTTGGGAAGACACACATTGTGACCTCTTTAAAGTCTTGAAGATCCTGCAGAAGAGGGAGAAATAGGCTAAACACTTAAATACAAAAGTTGTCATATCTTTAAAAAAAAGTAAACAAACATCTCGAGTACATACCTCTGGAAGAGGACAGTAGAACTGGTGGATGGTGTGCATCACATCCAATAGCATGTTGTGGCCAACAACAAGTTTACCCTGCATATAAGATAAAAAAAACTTGTGGAACTGTTTTTCGAATTCATGATGGCCCGCACAGTGACATATGACTGATTGTTGATTTCAAAGTAAATAGGAAGATGGTCACTGTAAGAGGTGACTTACAGATTTAGAGATGGCATGGATGACCCTGGAGAAGCCAACTGCATCATTTAGCTCCTCCTGTTGGAAGGGTTAGAAATAACAATTACCTGCTCTTCAACAAGACCTTGTGGAATGCCTGGCATGTGTCTCGAGCCTAAACTCACCTGCTCTCTCTCCAGTTTCTGCTGCTCCCTTTTCTTCCTCTCCTCATCGTCTACTCTGCTGACCTGGATATATCGCTCCTTCTGCAAACACACAGAAATTACATCTGTAATTCTACACTAATCAAAAGATGAGATGAGATTAGATGAAAATGTTACCTTTTCTGTTTCCACGGTTTCCACATGAAGGCCCCTGGGAAATCTGTAAGAGGGAGAAAAAGGTTAATCTGCAACAAACCAACTTATCAGCAGCAGCAGCAGCAGCAGGCAAATGCTAAGTGACACTCACTTCCAGTTCAGAGTCTGGTATATCAGCTTCCTCTGAAACCTGGTAAGGTAACATAAATATAATCATATGCACAGCCTGAAATACATAATCAATATAAATACAAATAGGATATCTGGGGCTTTGTAAGAGATGGGCTTCATTACCCTGTGCACGGCTCCAAGTCCAAAGTCTTCTCTGAGTTAGTGAAGAGGGCCTCAACTTTCTCTCTGTGATGCAAAAAAAGAGTAGACTTGAGCAGTGTATACATTTTACTCACACCTAGAGACTGGTATAATACATATGCACGGTTACACTTACACAACCCTGTTGATGTAGTCTTTATGTTCATCGGGGACATGAGCAGGGCCTTTGGAGGTTGATGGTGAGATGTAGGATGGTGTCCCGACGCCATTAGCGTGCTGATTCCTCCTCTCCTCTGTCTGCTCCCTCAGCTGCACCTCCTCTTCTTGATTTAAATATGGGATTCCTTCAAAACCAGAAAAAAAAAATGTGTAGCTGAAAAGCGAATCCATTCATAGATTTATAGTTTATGGATTTATATAAATGTTTTTTTAATATATGTAGCTATATGATCAGACATGTTGGCATGCAGATTCCCCAGTACTGCGCATCATAACGACAATGGGGCATTTCCCTGTCGTTTTATGTTACACTTACCGTGACAGAACACCTTGTTGAAATCAAACCCCTGACTGGCAAGAAAGTCAATACTCGAACTCTGAAATGACAAAGATGATCTTTCAAGATGAACAATATTAAACCATCTAAAAATATCAGCTGTTCAAAAGGCAGTCACACAATTACCCTTGGCATTACTTACTTGGCAAATGAACTTTATGTCAGGGGACGTCCTGTTGAATGGTTTTGGGAATATATAAAAATTAAAAGGCTTTGTGATATACCTAGAAAGACACCAGAGAAGGAAACAAACAAAAATTAGGCAAACACTTGGTGTCAAGTTTTATCCATTAGTACATTTTGCATACAAATGTTTTTTGCATGGAAATGTAAAAATGGCATGGTTATGAAAACCAGGATAAATAATTAGGGCCACGGCAAATCATCTGATCCCCTGGGACAGATTGATACATTTTGCACACTTCCATCGCAATCCATCCTCAACCTCAGATTTGAGTGCATGTCAGAAATCCTGGAAAGGCAGTGCAAAAATTTTATTGTAGTGCAAAAATCTTATACTCACTTTGACTTTGCCTGGTCGTACTTGAATGTGCATAATCCAAACTGGAACAGCAGAAAGTCCATGGAATGCTGATGGGAGAATGAAAGGGACTTAATGAGGTAATCAAACAAACAACAACACAAAGGGATTGCAGCAGGAGCATTGAGGAAAACAGAGATACAGAATAACATAAGTCTGTGTACACGTGTGTCCTTCTCTCCATCTTGTTTTGCATAGTGCATTCAATCAAGGCCTTCACAGTGAACCAACAGCACCTGGACGTTGCTGACGTGTGTGTAAAAGTGAATGTTCAGCGTTGATACATCCTGGCTGTCCAAACGTTTGTTGGTATATCAAACATTTAAAATCTGCTGCCCTTCTGCACATTGAGGTTAATGCTTCTTATGGAGATTTATATTTTGTTTCCATTGTCTCAGTACAGATGGTGATGCTATCAACACTGTGAACCCCTTGAGGCGTGACTGTAACATGTGATACAGGGCCCAAAACAGAAAATTGACCTGTTTTGATTGAAAGTGTGCAGCCAGTAACTGGAGCAAACAATGACCTCTGACCTTTTTAAGCTTGGTGTACCGCTCCTCTGGCGTGTCCAGTCCGTTGGTGAGTGCACTGACATTTGGACCGTCGCTTATCCCTACAAACACACAAAAACACATGTCACGTTTCGCAGCGTCGCCTCCTCCCAGTTCCCGTCTCGACCCCAAACTCTTTACCTGAAAACTCCCCGTCGATGGCGAGGAAGTCAGCCTCATCTATGGCGCTGTACACCGCGTGTAAACAGTCTTTGTAATCTGGAAAAGGTGGAAGCACAGTGCCGTTAGTGAGTTAGGGTGATGCGGAAGGCGTGTTAGCCAGCGGGGGGACACAGCACACAAACCCGCAGCCGAGATTGTAGCCTAGCTAATTAGCTAGCTGGTATCACAAACACAATTAAAGAGTCTTATCCACAGTAAATATATCATATACAGCTGTAGTTGCCTATACGGATGCACAAAGAAACAAACCGTCCCGAATGCTAAATGTAGCATGCTACTTACTTTTTCGTGTCACCTCCATCCCTGCACAATGACTGAACCCGGCTGACAGCTAACGCTAGCTAGCCTCCGTCTACTGGCTTTTAATCGCTCTGCAAACACTTCCGGGCCGCCACCGCCGCTTAGAGGCTCCGGTGATTTTATACAAGTTACACGCTAGCTGCTGTAGATATTTGTGTATATATTATATAATTTAAATTTAAATATATCTGAATATGTTTTACAGCACTTTGCAGCTGAATGCGATTTTACGGAGGAACGAAAGTGGAGGGGTGTAACTAACATATTTACTCAATTATACATTTTGGTCCATTTGTTTTACTCCTCCTTTAATGCCTTTAATACTTCATACTGATACTAATTACATTTCATAAAAAAATATTTGTTTTTATTCCACTACATTTATATGACAGCTTCACTTACTTAAGTAACGTGTGTTGTGTCCTTTGTTGTTTCTGTATTATTTGTATGTGTGTATTTGTTTTTCATCACTTCCTGGTTTTGTAGTTTACGGTCACATGTTTATGTTTATTTGCTGTTGGTCAGTGATGGAGGATTTTCTTCATATTCGAAACATATGAATATATTAAAAAACATTAGGTTTTGTCTGATTGAGCTACACAGCAGTGGTAGGTGTACACACACCTCTCACATATGTAACACAAATAAAGTTAAAGAAACCCATTGCTTCCTCCCACATTTCAAATACATGTTGCTTAGGTTAACTGGTGGCTAAACGGCCAGTAGGTGTAAATGTAAGTGTGAATGGCTGTTTGTGTCTGTATGTCGTCCCTGCAATGGGATGGCAGCCTGTTCACTAGTACTCTGCCTCTGGCTCAGTGTCAGCTGGGACTGGTTGCAGCTTCCCCCACAACCCTTAGAAGATCAGTGGCGGAGATAATGGAGCAATGGATGGATGGATGGTCACAAACAGAAATGGTTTCACTGCAGATATAAAAAAAAGCATTACTTACACTCGTCTCATGGCCAAGATAACACACAGTTATTGCGTTGTTGTTATTGTTTTGTTCAGAGCAGCACACTATAGCTAATGAAGACATAATGGAAAGTTTAGCCCTAGTGCAAACATTTACTTGTATAGTACGGCCATGAACCACGAAAGCGGCTCTGCACTAAATCATGTTTTCTATGGATAATGATTATTTCTACTATACTAAGGAATTTATGGTTAATGTTTAGTATATATACTTCTGTATATATAATCTACCTCTTGATTTACTGAGGACCTGTCCGCTGTGATGCCTGAAGTGTCTGTTTTGTTTCATCTCTAATGCTGAGTCATTGTAAGTTATTGAGTTAAAAACGTAGACAGGAAACAACAGAAATAAAATCCAAAGAAAGAGAACTTCAAAAGTCAGACAGAGACTTCAAAAGTCTGATCCCAGCACCTTGAAGTGTTTCACTACCAAGCGTCTGACGTTATCTGGGATGTAGAAAGGTGGCAAGGTCGAGCGACACAAGATGTCCGTTGATTTTCAGTCTCTGGCATCTACAGTCTTGGTTCTGCTAAAGCAGTGATACTACACTGAGGAAAGCACTGGCTGGTTTTCAGTGTTTCTTCTTCTTCTTCAGAAGAAGAAAGAGTGCGATTGTTCTCCGTCACTGTCGGGGTTGTTTTCATGCAGCTCTAATGAGGTTCCACGGGACTTTTTTCAGGACAACAACACACTGGGGTTTGAAGTTAAGGCTGCTATCAAAAGCAGAGATGATACAAGTGACAGAAAAACATAGATTACATTGGTGCACATCGTGGCAATAGGCTATATGCTTACATAAGTGGCAAATCAAACCAGTTTAATTAAACAAGGCTGATGAGTGGGAGTGAGGGCACTCAAATGGCAGTTGATATATGGGATGCCTTTATGTTCCAGTGACCTTTCAGCTGCCACCTCGGATTTACTGCCCTCGTTATTTTTCTCCCACTCAGTCTGCGGCGGATTTCGCGCAAACCTTGAAAACATGAAAACATGCGCCGATTAGTCACAACTTTGATTCGTCATGATGTGGTCTTGAGGTCCGACACCACCTGTGGACAGAAATGTCACCTTCAGCAGCTGAGCCCGACTGGAGCAAGTGAATTCCAGAGGAAAAGAAAATGGTTTCCTCCGTTCTTTTCCCCCGTCTGACATCTGCCAGCTGTTCTGGTCGGTGAATAAGTGATGACACAGTTACTGTTGCTTGACTCCACCTGGTCCACATCAATCTCTGGAAAACAATTACTGCAATTATTATTTTTTTTTAACTTTGATGTAAAGTAAAATGTGTAACTTTGGGGTTTATTTTAATTTGGGACGTACCTATGTTGATTGGACACATTTTGTTTCCTTAAATGCTACTTATGCCAAAAAAAAAAATGCATTAATACATAAAATACAAATGAGGTAGAGTTGGGTTTGAGGTGCAGTTTTCTTTTCCTTTTTCTTGTTATATCCGTCAGCTGCTGCACAGCAAGGAAATGCAGAGTGAATTTCCTACTTTATTAATCTAACTGCGACAGCTGAATCCTCATATTAGCTTCAGCTATATTTTACATGTATTTATATGCACAGAAAGAGGACTGTGGGTCTAATGCACTGAAATCCCTCTGAAATCGAGGTTGGAAATCAGCCGTCACTTTCCTGATTTAAGTCACTTCTTTCAGTTCCGATCAGATCAGAGAGTCATAGTCACTGACAATATATTTTGTTGACTTTTTTCCCTCCTCAATCCACGACTCACATCACTGTTCAGAGCCATCATCTCCCTCTCTGTCTTCAGCTCAGATGTGGCATCGTTATGGTGCCATATGTCAATAAGTGGTTGCTAAAACTGTCTTATGCCACCCTCATTAATAAGGTTAATTGCTCTCCAGCCGACTGGTTATGACAGCGTAATGAGATTATGATGATATACAGTATCAGAGTGTTTTCATATGCATGAAGCCAGGAACCGATGCATTGTGAATTCCCTCTGAACTGAAAACGTTGTTTTCAGTCACCGGCGCGGAGCCAGACATCACATCATGTGAAGTTATGTTGTGTGTTATGTGTTACTGGACAGTGGCAGTGGAGCGATGACAACACAACAAAGGTTCCCAGCTGGACACAGCAGCCAAACCTTGATGTTGAAACACGTACATATGCATTTCAGAATTATGATCAATTATGTAGGAATCATATTTATTTGTATGTAATATTTTTTAGTAAACGTGTTTTTTTATAGTCTGTTGGTCTTATATCTTAACCACAGGGGGGCGCTACACGCCAACGCATTTCAGATTTCTTATTAACCTTGCTTCAAAAGAGACACTCCCATCTTCCTTTAACTCTCTCTCTCACACACACACACACACGCGCACACGCACGCGCACGCGCACAGCAGCGTCTCCATGACTTCAGAGGAGATCACACTGACTTATGTTAATTCCCCGGATACCTTCTCTAACCTTAACAATAACCCTCACATTAAAACATGTCCTCGCCTTAATGTTCTTATGATTCAAGTTTTATGATAAAGTTACTGAGTCGTGTAGCTCAACGCATCATGATTGATACCCACACACACACACACACACCCACACACACACACCCACACACACACACACATAGCACATAGATGCCTGAGCTCATAAAACCTGTCTACATCCTCTCTCCCCCCTTTTTCATTAAAGAATATGATATCTTTTACAGTCATAGCACAATGGGGGAGCCAGAGAGTGGGCAGTCAGGAGGTGAGTGAAAGCAGAGGGAGGGCGGGAGGCGGTGGGAACAGCAATTTATGGAAGGAGCAGACTGAGGGGAGACCATCGGCATCCATCACGCCAGCATGTCTGTGTGTGCGGTTTATTTGTTTGGACATCTCCGCTATCCACCTTTTTTAGAGAAATTGAATGGAGGCCACCAGGGGGAGGCGGGCAGAGGAAGGGAAATGGGGCAGTAGAAGCAATCATGAAGGTGAAGGAGGCAGAGAGGCCGTGGGTTTATCATCCAGCAGGTGTATCAGAGCGGCTCTTAAGACTGAAGCAGCACAGGTGGAGGGAGGAGAGACAGAGTCTGGGTGTAATGTGACAGTTAGTGGTTCAATAAACATTTTCTAGGCTGTCACAAGCATAACAGTGTTCACACACACACACAGACACACACACACACACGTACAGACACACACACACAGGGAGAGGCGCTCCTGTTTTCATAACCTGCTCAGACAGTCGTGTCATTGCTTATCCTAATCATGCGTGAGATTAGGTGGCAACACACACACATGCAAAAGCTGTTGACACGTCCTGTGCCATTTTCATTTCTGGCACACACACACACACACACACACACATGCACACACACGCACACACACGGGTCTCTGTTTTAAGCGGTTCTCCAGTGAAAAGAAACAGATTATCTTCCAGGCCAAACAGAGGGATGAATAATATGTTTTGCATCACTCTATGATTGTAGGATGGGAGAAACGAGGGACCAGAGACATTCCGCGTCTCTGAGAGGGAGGAAAGTGTTGTGTGTGTGTGAGAGGTCCGTGAGAAGATGGAATAAACTGGCAGCAGTTTAGAGCGAGGAGCTTTGCTCTCTCTCTCTGTTATTTGTTTTTCTTTGTGGGAGAACGAGGAGTTTGAGTCAGAGTGACACTGAGCCCTGGAAACATCGAGGATGACCATCCTCCATGGTCAGTGTGATAAAATGGCTTCATGTATCATATTTTGGACTGGAAATTCATTACCCACCACACACGTCCAAAAGGTGCAGACTTTTTGACTTTCCGTTTATTTGTTGTCACGGCGACTGGAGTCTCAGTCCAAACACCTGCACTATCTACGACAACATTATATTCCAACTTTAGCTTGGGACTGTGAAGCTGAGAAATAGAAATAGACAGGAAAATTCGTTTGAAGAGAAAAGACAAAAATTGCCAAATAAAAGCAAACATATTTTTAAACCTGCAATCAATATTTTCATAACGACAATGACTGTAATTAACAAGGGCAGTGCAATGTTTAAGACACGGTGGTGAACTTTACAGAAATGTAATCACTGGACTTTGCAACATTTTAGCATCTTTAAGCTCATTGTTTTGATTTTACATTTAACAATTTTAATGTGTGTTTTTATGTATTTGCTCCCAGATGCAGTAGACAGATGCAGATTGGTCACAAGGTGGTAAACCTCAGTTTATTTGGCTTCATTGCCTGTAAAACTCAAAGTCAATCAATCAATCAATCAATCAATCAATCAATCACATTTTATTTATATAGCCCATATTCACAAATCACTGCCTCAAGCCACAAAACACAACAAGGCCATGGGGCAATGTGGCTGCCATGTCAAGGCCAAATCAATCAATCCTGAAAACAACAAACTCATCTCCC
>JAFBJQ010001853.1:258508-293508 GCA_016785345.1 Trinectes maculatus | reverse complement strand
ACCAATAATAGACACACTGACCCGGGCTGGAGAAGCACAGGCACAACTGCAGCCTTTGAAAAAAAATACACAAACATACTAATTTCCTCGCACACAGTCCACGCTCACTGATCATGAGAGTGGAACGTGAAGTTAAACTGTGGCTTCATCAGCCCAGAGCGAGCTGTTTTATATCCCAGATGAGATGCCCTGTCCCGGGCGTCTCTTCTCCCGGGAGCACCCCCTCCCACCAAACGGCTCCATATATCTTTGCCCTTGGCATTTATAGCAGGAGCAATGAGCTGGTGTATGGGATGTTGTCCACATACATGCTCTTAATGTTTTTTCCTCCTCTACATATGCACATTCCCCTCACGCACAGAATCACTCTGCATGTTATGAAGAGCTTGAAGGCATCTCAAGACAGCAGGTAATCACAGGGGAAATCAAATCCTGTCTACAGTGATTTTCCTTTACAATCCCTATTGGCTTAGTTAATGCAATCATGGCTCCCACATCCTAATATTGGTGTTATTGTGTTATTTACTTTTCATGAACTCTTAAATATCTGATCTGACATTAACAGTTGTAAGTATATTTATTCGTATGAGCTTTGATGATGTATTTATTATGTATTTATGTGGGTGTGCACTGTCTGGGATACAGGTTTTCTTGTTTTAGTCAAATTGAATCCTCTTAGTTTCCTCACATGCTATTTTGGCTATTTGGCTATTTTTGCAGAGAACGACTCTAATAAACTTTCTGCAGACTCTCATCCAGAGGGCGACAGATGTGAGCGCTCGTTCAAGAGCAGATATGCAAATGCATCCCTTTTGAGTCAACATGTTAAAGGATGTCCCACTCCATATGAAATAAAGAAATGGGAAAGACAGGCCAGGCTGCAGGAACCAACTGTGCAGCCGGCGGAAACACAAACATCAGCTGATGCTCAACGGAGCTGAGTCACACAGGAAAATGAAACTGCCATATGCCTGATGATAAGTGCAGGATATGATATGGCGATGCTCTACACGTAACACTTCCTGCATTTTATGAAACACTTGTGGTACAGTCCGAAAGTATACGGCAAAGTAGCGTACATGCAAAACAACAACAAAAGAACACAAACTTTCCCGTCGACCAAATGTTGTGCAGTTGGAATGATATTAAATGCAGAGCAAGACTTGACACAAATCCATTTGTTAAGATTAAAAAGATTACTACATCTTTCCTGAACTCTTCGTCATCCTGTAGACATGTTCCTTAGCAGAGATGCAAAAGATGGGGAACGCCGTTTGTTTGTGCTCTTCAAAACAATACACGAACATTTTCCATGTGTCCGGTTGAAAAAGTATTTCCAATAAAAAGGTCAACAGTGTAGTCTGTAGCGTAACCATGAGATAGTTTCTGCTGAGTTTTGTCCATACTTTTATAGCCACAAATAAAATTTTACATTCTTCCATTGTATTGGAACGCAGCCGCTCGTTCCTCAGACTGGGATTTTAAAGTCAAAACTACCTGCATGACAACAGGTGACATGAACATAAAAATATGTTTTTATTGTTGTTTTTATTGAGTCCAACGTTGCATAATTTGACTTTTTTATTATTATTATTATTTTTTTTTACATTTTACCACTATGAAATTGTCAAATGATTTGTTTCTGGAAGTGGCAGCGAGGTAAAGATCAGTGATACCACTGAAACATTCCCGGATATTACAATCACAGGACCCCCTCCTCCGCCCGAGGATTAACACTGAGCACGGAATATTAAAGGAAGAGAGGTGATGGTGCAGGTTATTAAACGGGGAGTTTATATTTAATTATATTCACGTGTGAGCTAAAAGACACACACGCACGCACACACACAAACACACGCACACACAATACTCTCATAACAGTGACCTTCATACAAACACATCCAGGGGATCATAACGTGATGTTATGGTTGACAGATGACCTTTAACCTATGGACAGTCTGTCTGAAAGCCTGCAATCTCAGAAAGAGCTTTGCACACACACACACACACACACACACACACACACACACACACACACACACACACACACACACATTTGCAGGTACCAACATGTAATAAATATTGGTATATTAATATTTGTTTACAGTTTGAATTGCAATACAGCAGTGTGGAGCTGAGCTTCTCATAACGGCTGCCAGCTCACTGAAGCCACAGCTCAATCTATCTTAATATTCACTGTGAGTGTGGGTGTGTTTGTTTGCCAAAGTGTGTCGCAATTAGCCAAGAAAATGTGGTTACTCTATCGTCTCCAAGCTAATATCCAGGCAGCGAACAAATCTCCTGCTGGACAGAGATTCCCTGCAGCCACTGTGTGCGTTCTCGCCAAATCCAGTGTAGTGTGTGTATGCATTGTAAAGTACAAATCAATAGACAGACTTAAATCGATGGCTCTGTTGAAGTCTAATTTGCTAACAATGCATAACCCATGACACATGAACAATGCTTCAAAAGATGCACACATTATAAAACAAAGTCATTGATTATTGTTGGTAGATTCTGACGCAATATTTGCTGACACAGTACACACTCATGTGCACACACACACACACACACATGGGCTCCGCGTTGTCCCCTGCAAACAAAAAGCGAGCGCGTACCGTTTGATAAATAAGTCCAAATGAAACAATCAGGGAGCAGTGATAAACAGAAACACTGCGATTCTCTGAAGTGAATGCAAAACAGATTCTGTGATCGTCCCCGAGCTCCACTGTCAAGGAAATGGTGTAATCTGAAAAGGAGCTTTTCTTGTAGCTGCAGGCTGTGGAGTGTGTCCTCTGTTTATGGGGAACGCACACTAATACAGCGGAATGATGGGGGAATGGTGATTTGGAAGTGGTAAGGGTTTTTTTTTTTCTCATTACATGTCTCCAGCTTTATTGTCCACGCTGTGTTTTCCTGATCACACTGCTGAGCTGAGTGGGTGGGTTAGCCCGCCACAGCTTTGTGAAGGGAAAGCCTGCCTGGCCAGGCTGTTTATGAGGACATGGGGTCATGTCTGATCTCTGCTGTAGGTACTTCATGATTACCTGCCACCATTAATGCACCGAGGTTTACTAACAAGCTACTAATAAAACTCAACAACTAACAAAATCAGATCAGAGTCAAACAAACTGGTTGCTATGAATTTAAAAGAAACTGCAATGAGGCAATGCAGGGGGTCCTCAAGTTACGACGGAGATTCGTTCCTGAGAATGTGTCGAAACCGAATTTCGACGTTAGTCGGAACATACATTCATATGTATGTATTCGTATGTAGATAATATGTTGTGCCACTAGATGTCGCTATAATACCACGCTAAAATAAGAGTTTATTATGGTGCATTGCCTTTTGTCCCTCTTGACACACCGTAGGGGTTGATATCGCGAGTGTAATGAGCATTTCCTTTAGATTTCTGATATCAACCGTGTAGACCCTGTGTTGTGAATAAATCTACGGTATCGCCACGATCCCGAACGAATCTGTGTTTGTGTGCATCTCCTTACCGGCTGCCGCTGCCCCCCCGCCAGCCGTCCATTTCACATAAGTAAACACAAGGCAGAGTAACCTAGCTGTGCTGTGGAGGTGTTGGAGAGCCGGCAGGCGCGCTGAGAGACAGAGAGAGCGCTCACCAACTAGTTCCCGTGTGAAGTCTGTACATATTTACGGGGCAAACCGCTTAAGCCGAAACAAGGAAGTTCATGGGAGATGTGTCGTAACCACGAAAACGTCGTATCTCGCGACCGTCGTAACACGAGGACCCTCTGTATAGATTAACTCCCCAAAGCTAGATCAGTGTTTATATTTTAAAGAGACAGGTTATACCTTATACCATATTCACTGACAGGTGGTGACTGTTCCTATTATTGACAGTCTCAGGGATGTAAACAATTGATCTTGATGCTGTCCAATCCATCATATGACACTAGTGCCACTGACTATACAATAAGTTTGCTTGAGTTTGCTTTGCAGGCAGATGAAGTAGGAATGCACTAATGCACTGAAGATAATTATGAGCAATAATCAATAGCTCAGCAGATAAAGGCAATATGAAATTCAAAGAATATATAAAAACGAGACCAGCGCAGCATTGTGGGACGTAAACAAGTAACATACAATATCAAGCAAGAGATACTGATATAGTGGAGCAATGTGTATAAGCCACCATTAGAAGGTTTAACTTCACCCGGGATAATAGCGCACATCATGTTGCGTGCGTGCACTTTTTTTTAATTTTACAATATTCAACTCCATCGGGAGAAAGGTCAGTGTCAATTCTTTTCTAATAACCTTTTATGAGATTCTGTGTTTTTTTCTATGTGTGTGGGCGTACAAAAACAAGGAAGTTCATGGGAGATGTGTCGTAACCACGAAAACGACGTAACTCGCGACCGTCGTAACACGAGGACCCCCTGTATAGATTAACTCCCCAAAGCTAGATCAGTGTTTATATTTTAAAGAGACAGGTTATACCTATTACCATATTCACTGACAGGTGGTGACTGTTCCTATTATTGACAGTCTCAGGGATGTAAACAATTGATCCTGATGCCGTCCAATCCATTATATGACACTAGTGCCATTGACTACACAATAAGTTTGCTTGAGTTTGCGTTGCAGGCAGATGAAGTATGAATGCACTAATGCACTGAAGATAATTATGAGCAATAATCAATAGCTCAGCAGATAAAAGCAATATGAAATTCAAAGAATATATAAAAACGAGACCAGCGCAGCATTGTGGGATGTAAACAAGCAACATACAATATCAAGCAAGAGATACTGATATAGTGGAGCAATGTGTATAAGCCACCATTAGAAGGTTTAACTTCACCCGGGATAATAGCGCACATCATGTTGCATGCATGCACTTTTTTTTAATTTTACAATATTCAACTCCATCGGGAGAAAGGTCAGTGTCAATTCTTTTCTAATAACCTTTTATGAGATTCTGTGTTTTTTTCTATGTGTGTGGGCGTACAAGGGGACCCGCAGTGAGCCCCGGGGGTGTGTGTGTGTGTGTGTTTGTGCATAACCGAAAAGCCTCTGTAAGCTTAAAAAAAAGTTAGTTTCCCTAAACGCTGTGAAAATGCTGAGTAATTAGTTTAACTGGGGGAAAATGATTCACAAGGTGAAGCAGAGATACTGTGAGTGAACCATCAAAAATCAACACGTTTGTCTTTTAAGCACCGAAAAGCCCAAATATCATAATACAACATCTTTTTTTTTTTTTAGTCATCTCAGTTTCCCTTGTAAGATAAAGTTCAAAGTTCATTCTTAGCTTTGGGAAACATCCCGGCGAGATCGGTTCAGTAGCTGTTCTGCTGCTACGGCTCATGTGGGGAGCAGGAGAAGGAAGAACCAGATGCAGACAGACAGGCAGGTGCATGGTGGAGTTTCCTACAAATGAAAAAGAGCTTGGAGATAATCAGACAAGCAGGCAGGAACATGAGACAGGTTCACGTACGGCGGCGGAGCAGGTAACTGGATTACACAGCACGAGGAACACAAAGGACACACACTGTGCCGGAAAGCAGGCGTGCACTCGACGGGCTACTGGACAAACTGGCTGTATGTGTGTGAGTGGGTGGAGAAGGTCACCAGCACTTCTGCCATCTTCATAACCACGGCTGACGATGCTCACGTTTCTGTCCAGGTCACAAAAAAAAAAGAAGAAAAAAAAAGAACAGCGAACATGAAGTGCTACGAGAAAAAAAAAATGGCTATTTCAAAACTTTAGTAGTTTCAGTCTATAAAAAAAAACAAATTAAGAAATACATTTAAATTAAGAAATATATTAATATTATGATATTCAATTTAAGCCAGACTTTATTTAATTGTCACACCTCCCAACTATTTGCTCGTCATTTTAAACCATTTATTTTTACTCAGACCATTCCAGTAGAAAAGAGATGGGATGAACGCGTTTGGAAAACATAAAGCCGCATTTGTCGAAAGCTTCCCCAAATCCAATAAGTAGTATGACAGGCGTCACCCTGACCTCTGATACGCTCCAGGATGGGAAACAGATCTGCACAGTGCACAATGTCACGTGCAGAAAACACCATCTGAAGGTTGGATGGCACATTACAGAGAAACATCCAGAGAAGCTGCCTGCGCTTGAAGGCCTCGTGGAGGGCGGAGCGGCGGCGACAGTCAGTCTCTGTCCCTTGAAGGAAGAAGAAAGCAGTGTTTGCACAAACTGAACGGGGATTCGCCTGAAGCCCGACGAAGAAACGGAGCGAACAGCTGTCCTTGACACATACGCTGCACACAAATATCCATGCAGGCTAAGACGTGGACGTGGAGACGCTTGTGCGTTTGCATGCGTACACGCTCAAACTAAGCCTGTCTGTTGTTGCCTGAGGGCAGGGTCTTTTGCAGGGGGAGAAGTGATTGCACAGGATGGGCTCAGGAGAAGCCCCCGAGGCCAATGCACTCACATCACAACCCCACAGCTCCTGTGCTGTGTATGGATGACAGGCGTCCAAGACCTCACCTGCCAGTGGCATATTGTTCCTTATTTTCATTTTTTCCAAATGAAAATAAAATAAAATAAGATAATTCCCCCCCCTGTTTATAACTTCACAGTAACTGAAGAGAGCTCCGTGAACATAGCAGGCCATTAAAGGAAGTTCATTGAAAACAGACACTGCTCAAATCGAACAGATAAATCAATGGTGCACATACATAAACAGATGTGGGGTCTGGAGGGACAGGTTAAGGCAGCGGTGAGTTATGGCTGCCATTAGGTCTTTCAGTCCGCAGCGCTTCTCCTCCCTCTCTCCGGAGCGGATCTTCCATATCACTCGACAAATCTTTAAAAACAAGCAGGACTTTGTCACTTTGGATTTATACCCGCGGAAAAAGAGAAACGGCGACAAACGCGACAGATGCTACAACTCATCGCCGTTACTCAGCAGCACAGATTCAGTGGTATTAAAGCTTCACGACGGAGAAGAGGCTTTATGAGGGACGTTTAATAGCTGGTAATGTCAAACTACGGGGAACTGCAATATTTGTCAGCACGTGTACACAATGATAAACTTGTTTAAAGATTTTTAAAAAAAAGACACAGACATTACGGAGGATGAAGTAAACAAAGGAATAAATTCCAGTCGTAAATATGGAATAGGTGAGATACGTGATGATCTGAGATTAACTGAGTAGTCTGTGTATTATGACCTGAAACTGATGCATCACAAATAATGTATGGAAAGCCGAGTGGGGGGTGGGGTGGGGGGTCTCTCCAGATACATGCAGTGGTTTGCATGAATAAATCACAAGCGAATATGTACTGAAGTATCCCTTGTGTGTAAATCCATATCGTACGAGCGGGACGCAGTGTGAGGAGATAAGTGAGTGACACTTGCGATTGCAGGAGGCGGCAAAAACAGGGGAGAAGTGAAAATGAATAAATAGATGGGAGCAGAAGAGACAGGAGGGAAGAGAGAGGGGATTCAGATTCCGATCACTGCACCTCTCCACTCGGCTTTAAAGGCGAAATCTGGATTTTCCACTTGGACAATGATGTGCTTTCATTATTTCTTTTTAAATCTTCCTGGTTGGATTTAACCCTCATTTCGATGATATTTCCATTTGCCCGCTCGAACCATCTGCTGTAAGTCACTTGTTTTTATTCCATTCCATCTTGGCTTCTCATACAAAGAACCGCCAAACCATTTGGCCGTAAATTCACCACGCTAAGAGTTTGTGCTGTGACTGAACCAAGCCGCACACTTTGCCAACTCTGGCTATCGTCTGTTCTCCAAGTGCCAATTAATCACTGATATAATAATCTAATAACCTTAATCTAGTTTAATTTCCTTCATCTGTGACAGTATGATGTTTATCTCCTGGCAGGCAGCGCTGGACATTTGGAAAACTGCACGAATATGTCTACACATCTTACGGCAACAGATGTGAAGATGGTGAATTTCTCTGCTGATGTTTTGATGTTACCTACCCAGGTAACAGCAGAGATCGTTACAGTGCTGTTATGGTACAGTGGAACCTCGACTTACGAACTTAATTTGTTCCGTGATCGGGTTCGTAGGTTGAAACGTTCGTAAATCGAAACGATTTTTTTCGATCCCTATTCCCTACTCCTTACAAACGGAAATGAATGTAGTGGACCATATCGGGGTTAGGGAGCGATTTCGGACACAGCCTCAGTCACCTCACACGCTCTGAGACTCACTCACGGGTCACCCGTAATGGCGGCGGCCGGGGAAATGTTTTTAATTTTTCCGTGCTCGGGTTCGGAAGTCGAATTTGGTTCGTAAGAGGAAGCCAAAAAAATCTTGAATCTCCGGTTCGTATCTTGAAAAGTTCGCAAGTATAGGCGTTCGTAAGTCGAGGTTTCACTGTACTCCTCGAAGTTGTTAGTGAGGAAATGAATGTAGTGGACTATATAGGGGTTAGGGAGCGATTTCGGACACAGCCTCAGTCACCTGACACGCTCTGAGACTCGCTCACGGGTCACACGTAATGGCGGCGGCCGGGGAAATGTTTTTAATTTTTCCGAGCTCGGGTTCGGAAGTCGAATTTGGTTCGTAAGAGGAAGCCAAAAAAATCTTGAATCTCCGGTTCGTATCTCGGAAAGTTCGCAAGTATAGGCGTTCGTAAGTCGAGGTTTCACTGTACTCCTCGAAGTTGTTAGTGACCAAACACAGAGCTAAAATAAAGAGTCAGTAATAAATAACAGGGTCACAAATGGAACTAGAAATGACATTTTGGTTGGACTGGTTGGATGGAAAGAGCAGAAAAGATGTATCGGGATCAGCAGCAGATGATGGACGCACATTCAAAACACCCACACATGAGCACATGAACACACTCACACATCACACTCCGGTGAATATGTATGAGGGTTGATGTTTCCTAGTGGGATGGCAGACTGTTTTCAACCCCCTTTGATCTGTCTGGCTGCTCTCATTCCCCCCCCCTCCCCCCACTTCACACACACACACACACACAACACACACACACACACACACACACTGTTCCTTTGAACCCCGGCCAAAATGGTGGGTCAAGTGCCCACACTGTCCAGACAGGACAGGAAATGGATCTGGTCCATGTAGAGAATGGCATCAACAAACTCTTGTTTACATCTTACAGACAGACTAGGAGAGCGAGCGAGAGAGCGAGAGAGAGAGAGAGAGAGAGAGAGAGAGAGAGAGGACAATAAGGAAAGGCTGATGAAAGTGTGATATCTGTCAAGCCTCTCTGCTGCTGTTACAGTGACTCATTGTTGAGGGTTGACAGTAAAGCATCTCAGTATATTCTTCACCTTATGCACAGTTTGTGTGTGTGTGTGTGTGTGCGTGGAAGTGTTTGTGCACTTTCAGCTTGTGTGTCTGCACGTGTCTGTCTGTTGAACAGGCTTCTTGTCATTGACCTAAAAACAGTGTGAGAGCCTGCCAGTGTCGTTTAAATCCTCTTTTCTTCTACTACCTTCCCCCAGTCTTCTCATCAACACACACACACACATGCACGCACACACACACACTCAGCTGCATGTGCATGCGCGAGTAGTGTTTCGTGTAGTGTGTATGTGTGTGTGTGCGTGCACGCATCAGCTGCTGTCTCTATTTAAACATCATACAGACTCACAAATGGCGTTCCTGCCAACAGAGATGAGAGCCTCCTCTTCACAAAGACTCTCACTCTCCCACTCTTCCTCACTCCCACTCTCCTCCTTCACTCCCTCCTTTATACTTTGAGGCACCCACGGGATATCATTAGTGTTATTACCGTGCTGAGATAAATGAGTGCAGGCACGTCTTTGTGTGGACGTGCAGTTACACGTGTGTGTGTGCGCGCGCGTGTGTGTGAGAACAGCATGGTAGAGTTGGTGAGATGCTGCGTGTCCAAACTCACCCTGAGGTGCTGGGTGTTATTGCAGAGTGAGACGGTTTACAGTTGCTCCTTTCATGATTTCAAGCAGGATTTCACCTGCATCCTACGACCTGTCTGCCATTTTCTCCATCAACAGCACGTATGATGTATATATACATACATACATACATACATACATGTGTGTATATATATATATATATATATATATATATATACAACCCTTAAGTAGATTTCTACTTAAGGGTTGAGGGTTAAGTGTATTAAGCGTAATTACTGATGCTGCTTCCATGTTTTCTTTTTGCTCGCCTGGTCCTCAGTGCCATCCACTGGCCTTTCGTTCCATATCAAAGGAGCCTCTGGTCCTGTGTGTCTGCACACCCAGACACACACTGACACAGATTACCAAACAAACACATCCACACACAGACATACACAAGCCCATGCACCCCATGATTAGATTTGATTATTTTCATCAGTTCATTTTCAGTCTTGCCAAGAACCAGCTCACTGTGATACTTCTTTGATGGACTGGCAAACAAATTATAGTCGCATACTGCCCTGTACACTACACGACAACACACCTCATTACATCACTTTACAATTGATTACAACATATCACATCTCATTACATCACATTCGTCACCTCGTATGATAAGAAAGGTCCCGACAGGGGGAGCGGCGCAGATTAAGTATTTAAATTAGCGTATCACGACACGTAAAGCTAAATCTCTGGGATCAAAGTAAAACGTTATGAAGAAATTACTGTACACACATGTTCTTGCGCCACTGGTTTTATCATGTAAACTTATGTGTTCATAAATATTTACCGTTAGTACGCTTCACCCAGCAGCAACATAAAATTCTACATTAGATTTAAGTTTATAAATAATACATAGACGCACATGTAGTTATTATTTGTGACGGTCCACATCGAGATTTGTGCGATTAAAAGTTACATACCTCACATGTGTAATACATTCAGCATCATTTTCATTGTCATTCATTTCATATGTCTATATCTATGCACGATTCTGTCAAAGTTTCCTCTGATGGTAAAAAAAAGACATTGCTAATGGGAGATACCCAAAACATTTAGCTCCATCTCACTCTGCTGTGTCCACATTGTGGTTTATTGTTTTGTATTTCTTGCTCCAGCAGAGAACGGCCTGGGTGTGAGATATGTTGACGTGATGTGTCATCACATCAGCATGTTTACAGTGCTGGTATATTTTAGCAACCGGAGACATCAGCAACATCCTTCAGATCTCAGTGTCAGTGGCGCAGCATCAAAGCAATGTGGTTGAGGGATACGTTTGCAGCCATAGTAAATCACAGTGAACAACATGGTGTGAGTTATGTAGCACAGTGCTCGGGCGTCAGATACCGGAGTACTGCTGCTGTGTGCGTGCTGTATTAATGGTTCGCTCTTATGCAGAATGCGGCGTACGTGAACTGAAACGGCTGCAACACCAAAAACAATTAGCTGTGAAAAGCTGACTGGATAAGTCAGGTGGCAACATGGAAAATGACCCGTCAACTGACCGATGTTCTAACGCTATCACTATTAACACGATTACGCCCACGTTACGGTTAATTACACTCACATGCGATGCGACAGGTCAAATGTCAGGTCAAAGGTCAGCCACTAACAGCACCTCTGGAGCTGACACTTCAGCACGGTCTATTCTATTCTATTCTATTGAGAGACAGACAGGAAATATAGAGACAGACAGGTGTCTTTCAACTTACAATGTCTCGAATGTGTTTTTTCCCTTTTCGTCCCATGTCTGACCTTGTGTGCCTCTTATCCTCCTAATGACTCGCTCATGCATCATGGAGGGTCACAGGGGTGAGGTTCACTCCAGTGTCAGCCGTCACCTACGGTCACATTGTGGCAGATTATTAATATAGAGGCCCATATTCACTAATGCGACATGGAATGGGAGCCAGAGCACAAACGACATTGGGTTAATGTCGTCTGTGAAAACACAGGGCCGATAACGTGGCCCTGTTACTGACACAACAAGTGCAAATCGTACCACTAATATGTGTTTTTTTTCTTAAATCCTTTTTAAAGTTTTCCCTTCTGGGGCATATGTGTGTGTGTGTGTGTGTGTGTGTGTGTGTGTACTGGACCATGTCTGCTGACAGCACATCACCTTATCCCACTGTAAATTAGTGAATTGAGGCAAAACAGCCAACATTAATAACATTGGTGTTTACGTTCATCCTGCTAAGCTGCTGTAGCTTGGTGGACCAGGACCAGACACCTGATGGGTCCATCAGCACCTGAAGTGCAGAGAAACACCCAGAAACCAAACAGTGTGGATCCAGGCCCCTCGGTCCTCTGAAGGACTCTCAATGGAGAACTTAGTTCTTCTCATTTTGGGCTTTCACAGCAGAGCACTGCTCAGGCCATGCAGCCTCAGCCTCCACATGGGGACGTGTCTGATCTGAGGGACAGCTCGGTTCAGTCCAGAGGAGAGGCGACGCATGGAGGCTGACTGAGGCGCATATAGAAAGAGAGAGAGAGAGAGAGAGAGAGAGAGAGAGAGAGAGAGAGAGAGAGAGAGAGAGAGAGAGGCTGCATTCCAGTGAATTAATCACCGTCTGTTTCGCTGTATGTGTGTGTGTGTGTGTGTGAAAGAGAGAGAGAGAGAGAGAGGGAGGGGGAGAGGCAGAGGAGGGGGGAGCGGAGCCTGACGCAGTGTGAGAGGCAGAGAGAGAGAGAGAGAGAGAGAGAGAGAGCGAGAGAGAGAGAGGTAGAGAGAGAGAGAGCCGGGGAGACAGAGGCGAGGAGGCAGCGCGTCACATCACATCCCACCAGGCGCCGCTCGCATCCCAACATCCTGACGCGGTGGAGTCGCCACAGCGGCTGCTCCTCTCTCTCTCTCTCTCTCTCTCTCACACACACACACACAGACACACACACACACACGCGCCGCAGAGGAGCTGGGATCAGACCAGGAACACACGCACATAAGCCCAGTTCCAGAGGGACACGGAGCGGACCTGCTGAGGAACCCGGCTTCTGGTGCTCTGGCTTCCGGCTTCTGGCTTCTGGCGTCCGGCGTGCGGAGCAGGTAGAGTGGGTTCGTCTCACGCGCCCTCGCTGTCGTGGCTGGACTCTCATTGCGCAGGCAACTTTGAAATACGCCAACAGCTGTGGCTTCCCTGCGGATCTGAGACCAGCCACACTGACCCCCGCTTCGTGTGCTACATATGTGTCTGCGTGTACACATGTATATTTATATATATAAATATTCATATATGTTCTGTGTGTATGTGTGTGTGTGAACAGTCGTGTTGAATGGGGGGTGGGGGGGTGGTCCGGTGATAATGCAGACGCAGATGCATATAGATTCAAATGTACATTATCGCTTCCGTGTGTGTGTGTGTGTGTGTTGCTCAAACGTCCCGTGCTTTAGTGCAAGCAACATATAACAGTGCAACTCCGAGTCGGTCCCGCGTGTAAGGCTCTGTCAGAAACGTGCATGTATGTAAACATATGATGTCAACATTAGGGTTGATTAGTTGTTTTGTCCTGGGACTGGCTGTGTTTCCGGAATCAGGGACCAGCGTTGTTTTAGACCCGTATCGCAGTCCGGCGGGTTTCAGCACCATGGACAGAGGCTCCTCTCACTGTGTAGCAGGCGATGGGGATAAAAATCCATCCCAGTCAATCCGGCTTTTCTCTGCCGTGTCTGTGAAACCATGCAGTTTCATCTGCATGTTGTTGTTTATTGTTTTTGACCTGACAGCACGTCTGACCTGAAACTACATGACATCACATTTTAAGCTGGGGGTGGAGGGGTGGGGGGGGGGTTCTCTGTAGATCTGTGTGGAGCCAAGCGCAGGTTCCTCTGTATCGTGCTGAACCAAACAGTGAAGATCAGTCCGACTTTAGTGTCTGTGCATTCACGGCTGTCAAAATGACCACTGCATTAACCTGGACTCAAGTACAGAATTAAAACAAACAAGTTGGAGTGACCCTAACTAAAGGAGGGGAGAAAAACAATGCATGTATACGCTTCCATCTGGTGCATGATGGGTCACTTATCAGATTAACAAGAATGAAAATGATGAGAATCACATATAATTATCTAAAATGGGGCAGGTTTGATAACGATGACTGAGAGAGGCCCTTGATGCCTTTTCATTAGCAGCCAGTGATGAGAGGTCTATTGAATCATCTTCTGAGTCACTATTAAACCAACTAAACACATACATCTTCTATTTTAAAAAAACAAAAAGTACATTTTTTCACATTTGTTTACATTTTTGTTCAGGTTCAGGTCACACAGGTCACTGCTCTGATTGGCTGTAGGTCCACTGACCTGTTACCTGTTGCAGCTGGAGAAATGGCCTGACATGTCCCAGATACCGGGGCCTGTTCAAAGCGTCCGGATGCGCAGTGTGAGCGTAGTCGTCCGGTGAATGCGTGTGTCTGACACAAAAGACTCTCCACTGGTGAAACTTTGGCAGCTGTGCTCTGCGCCTCCTGCTGACCGCCCCACTATCTGTTGTAACCGATGTTGTTGCCATCTTCTCCCATGGGGCATGGACTACTAACAGAGTTTTTCCACCGACTGACTCCATTTGTTGGCCGAGTGCCACAGAGGGAGAGAGAGAAGATGGAGAGAGGAAGGGTCTCACTTGTAGTATCATAACTAGAGATGGGGTGAAGCCAGTGAAAAAGAACTGCTCCAGTGACTCATTTTAGGACATTATGTGTTTGCACGTGAGAGAGAGAGAGATGGTTGGGTGACTCCTTTCAAGGCTGGATAGCCTGAGTCACAGTGAAGAGTTCAGTTGTCCTGGGATTCCGCTGATAACTGTCTTAGAGGTCGCTCTTTTTTTTTGCTTTTATCCTGCGTCGCCGCTGCAGTGCTCGCCGCAGCACACCTCATAATTCACCTGAGTTGCACGAGCGACGAGTGCTTGTGATCGGGTCGAAACCTTTGGACCTGCTCCGTTTGAAACTTCCCTAAACAAAACGATGAAATTGTTTTTTGTGCCGGTAAAGCACGTTAAAGTCCGCTGTAATGAAAAGTGACAACTTTAGTTGAGGTTCTGGTATCACTGTACCAGAACCTCACGATGTCTTCTTTTCCCTCTCCCTTTGTATCACTTACCGTAAAAACGTGAGCTACCCATCCACGATTACAGTCTAAGTACCTCCAGGCACCACTGTGGGGCGACTGCTTCAGGAATACTAAAGAAACACAGCTGTGTAATGGGACGCGCTCACATCCATTTACTGCTTTTTTTAAATTTTCACCCTTTTAGCTGCCACTGCGAGGGATTAACACGCAGCACGTATCTGCTGAAATCCCAGGCTGGATTTCAGAGTCATCATTGTTATTTGTCAAAGTCATCCATATTTCAGCAGCAACCGTCTCCTCATATTAAGCGTGGGGAAACGGAGAGCCGGCAGTATCCCTTGTCATAATGTTGATCTTTGTGGGGAGGGAGTACCCCATGGCGTGGAGGCCAATTTGCATGCATAGCTAACATGGCGCCTCCCAGAGGACGAGTTCTGAATGTGAACATGTTTAGAAATTGCCCACTGTTACATCTCTTCATTCTATTTGTGACTGCAACGCAAGTACAACACAACAATCATGTATAAACACTTCTTACACGCTGTACATACGCGGGACATTGTGTATGATGGCAATACTACACACCGCCGCACAAACATAAAATCACAGCATCAGCGCAACTATGGCATGTACAAACATGTGCACATGCACACATGCACGCTGCAGACACACACACTTCCCAACAGGGGACCATATTCCATGCAGGGAGACAGCACTAGCACTGGGAAACTGTAATTAGAATGTTTTTGTTACACGCACACACACATATGTACATGCAAATTCACACAGTTAGCAATTAACATACATGTATTAAAGACATGCAGACACGTCACAGGGCTCAGGCTCATGCACACGTGAAGCTACATTTGAAGCACCGACACCGACACCTCAGCTTCAGGCTCATCAAACTTTGATTGGTGTCGTTTTGCCTGGAAACCCCCCAAAAACCTGGAACCGTTTTGGCTCTCCAGCTGTTCCTGAAGAGATTCCCGGGAGAGAGCCAGGTTTATGAAACGCAGAGTTACGCCTGGAAAGGATGAGGCAAACTAATGGCGACCTCACGCCCGAGGCTCATACTGCGAATGACGAATGAGCGGACTAATGTATGCTGACGCACGTCTTGCCCGGACCAGAACCAGTTAATCCCAACCCAAACTCTGCCGGAAAAGGTCCCGTATCCCATTCCCAAACACTTTTTACCTCCTCACATCTAACACCACCTATATACCTGCATCTTTCCATACCGCTACAGCGCACATACCCTATTCATGCAGCGTGTGCACGCGCGTGTGTGTGGAGCTAGCTCGTTTGTATGCCGGGCCACACAGCCTCTCCCTGGAAATCAAGGAGAGATCGTGGTGTGTATGCTGAGAGGGGGGGTGGGGGGAGGGGGTGAAGAGGGCGAGAGGTGATAGAGACGGTGAGAGATGGAGAGAGGGACCGGGATGCTGCAGGGTGAAATATAAAAGCAAGAGGAGGAGGGAAAAAAAAAAAAACAAAGGGTCGGGAAGATGGAGAGAGCTTTCAATAGGTGTGTTTTCTTCCGGCCTGCTCGTCTCTTTTCTCTTTCATTACCTCTGCCCTCTGTTCTGCAGACGGCGCCGTCGCCGTGGCAGAGGAGGTTTGGAGACGCGGAAAAAAACCCTCTGATATCCTGTTTTGAAGGGCTCTTTGAGGCCAGGAGGAGAAATCACTCTGCCTTCCCCATTAACCAGTGAAGAGCGAAGTTCTGAAATGGTATCGCACCCCCTCTCGCCCCACCCCACCATGACCAAACACCACATCAACTCCTCCATTTCCCGACTAAGATCTGCTGTTCAGACCCCCAAGATACCGGCTCCAGGAGAGCGACGGGCAGATTGTTTTTGGATTTCGCTCTCCTCCCTTATCTTTCCGTCATCTCTCCGTTTTGTCTCCTCCCTGGTGACAAACATCTCTGGGGGTCAGGGCGTCGTTTGTAACCGCTGGTGGAGGGATCTCTGAATAAAGCCCCAGCGGGGACGATAATGGAGAAGAGGCACGCGGGTGCGTCTCTGATAACTGAGTAACTTTCATATGAGAAGAGCGGTTTGACTGCTGGAAAAGCAATTAGTGGCTCCGTTTAGCACCGACCATCAATCACATACCTCTGTCTGAGGTATCAGGACAACAGACAGGGAGCATCAGGGTCTAGAAATAGTTTTAATCAGTATTCACAGAAGTAACTTCAGACTTTCTCTCATCTAAATCTTGATATGTTGTTTTGGCGTCAAAGACCCAATTCCTCCTGTGATATTATTTCCAGTCAATGTGGAAAAGCTTATGTAGACCAGGCGGTAAACAATGATTATCTGTAATTATCATCGCCCAGCAGTGATTATTTAATTGTAGTGGTGCAACTGTCATGCTGGATTGCTTTGCATGTCGAAGCCATGTAGGTGCGAGCTGCACCGGTGTGTGGCCGAATGTTGTTGTTGCTCCTGTTTTTTAAAAGTTGTTCCAGAACAAAAGGAGCAAGAGGATGAATTTGTGCATTTGTGAAATTAATTGTGGTCTCTCTCATTAATTGTGAAAGACCACAATTAATGTGGTTTCAGTCTGGTTACAGTCACATCATGTGTCGCCACATTTTAACACCAGGTGTAATTGGGCCATAATCAATAATCTGGAGACAATCAAGATATGAGATGGATTTTATTCCAAGGTGTAAAAGGGTTCCTCGTCAACTGACTGATACCATTCTTACTGTGATGCATAACGGTGGCGGAGATATGGATGCAGGCAGTTCTAAAATGGTCTCAGCATCATAACGACCTGAAGCATGACGACAGGAAACGCTGGAGTAGTTTTGGTACAAGTCTCTGACTCCCCCCTGGGCGGCCGCGCCAAAGCCTGCGCCTGAACGCCACAGACCATTTGAAAGTGGCAGTTCACAGACGCGTCCCATCAAATCTGACAGAGCCTGAGAGGATCTGCTCGCAAGGAACTGGATAAACTGCTCAAATCCAGGTGCCTGCAGAGCCTCAGCCAGGCTGCAGCTGCTGCCAGCGTCGCTCCAGCAAAGTTTTTATTCCAAAGCCTGCTTCCTTTTCTAAACAAGAGGTTTTTATTCAATTACTAACAACTCCTCAAAGCAATGATGTCACTTTGTCATTACGCTTTCAATGCCGATACGTCGCTGAATGATTTCACTGCATTAAACAGATGCAGTGTTTGCACACACACACACACACACACACAAAAGACAGACTTTGAACTTCCTGGTCTAAGCTAATGGAATCTGATGCTGGGTTTATCGGTGGAAATGAAAGCGACTGATGCGTTCAGGTTCTCTGACCGCACACCGACGGCGTTTCCACCTCACTGATCTCCGATAGTGTGCAGCTCCGGTAGCGTTTTTTTACTGTGCGCCGGTCATTCACGAGCTTTGTGAGATCAGCCAATTGGCAATCGCACAAGGGGCTAAACCACACAACCCTTTTGTCAATTAGCGCTCAGTAACACGAGGGGGAAAAGGCTTGGCAGCCAAATGTGTATGTCTGGGTGTGTGTGAGTGGGCGGGCGCCTTGTTTACATGTGTTTGAGAGAGGGCAGAGGTCAAGTGCGTGCGTGCGTGCGTGTGCATTCCCCCGTCGGTGTGACTTCATATAGTGAAAGCATTTGTGTTTAGAGTGCAGAACCAGGAAACAGGAATGAAAGCAGGAAAGAAGAGGTGTATACGAGAGCCAGCGATTGGCAGCGTGTACCGTAGGTGTTGTGAGTGTGACACAATCTGTTTGCCTGTGGTTTGTGTGTGTTTGTGTTCCTGCGTTGATGCCGGGTGCTAAATGTGTGAGTGAGAGCAATATTGGGTGTGCATGATTTTATAATGGCTGCTTGTAGTCAGCCTTTCATTCTCTCCCTCTGACACTGTCACTTTTCTTTGTGTCAGCGTGTGACACGCTGTCGCCAAGTATTTTCATCCCGGCTCTTGTTTGGAGACGTTCGCACAAAAACCTTAAGAATTTAATATCAGCTCATCTGAGGAGATAAAGACATGCGTGTCCAGCTGTGAATAGCTTCTCTCCAGTCTGCAGCTGCAGCTGACAATATCTTTGTCAATTGACTTAGAAATTCAAAGAAAAGTCTACGTCACAAAAAAACCCCCCAAAAAACCAGGAGCCTTTTCACATATGGAAAAGCCTGAACTTGGCGAGCAGTTACAATGGTACCGGAGATACACGTAAATCAGCTGTACTGGACTGATCACTACTCTGACGTGTTCCCCATACAGGGGGTCCTCGAGTTACGACGGAGATCCGTTCCTGAGAATGTGTCGTAACCGAATTTCGACGTAAGTCGGAACATACATTCATATGTATTCGTATGTAGATAATAAGTTGTGCCACTAGATGTCGCTATAATACCACGCTAAAATAAGAGTTTATTATGGTGAATTGCCTTTTGTCCCTCTTGTCCCTCTTGACACGCCGTAGGGGTTGATATCGCGAGTGTAATGAGCATTTCCTTTAGATTTCTGATATCAACCGTGTAGACCCTGTGTTGTGAATAAACCTACGGTATCGCCACGATCCCGAACGCATCTGTGTTCGTGTGCATCTCCTTACCGGCTGCCGCTGCACCCCCCGCCAGCCGTCCATTTCACATCAGTAAACACAATGCAGAGTAGCCTAGCTGTGCTGTGGAGGTGTTGGAGAGCCGGCAGGCGCGCTGAGAGACAGAGAGAGCGCTCACCAACTAGTGCCCGTGCGAAGTCTGTACGTATTTACGGGGCAAACCGCTTAAGCCGAAAACAAGGAAGTTCATGGGAGATGTGTCGTAACCACAAAAACGTCGTATCTCGAGACCGTCGTAACTCGAGGACCCCCTGTATGTTTCATCAGTCAGAGACCAAATGCAAATTCTTAGGAGATTTCCTTATCTGCAGTGTCAATACACCAATACGTCATTTAAAGTATCAGGAAACGACTGTGAAATGAAAGTTCTGTTTTTATTTTTTACCTCTGAATGTGTAATGTACTGAAATGACACAAAATGATATGTTCAAATGTTATGTTTTGTCTTCCTGAAGGCAACGTGTAAAAAAATTGTGTTGGTAAATAACAAAGTGCTTATGAAAGATGGAAATTTGAACATCAAATATACAACTGTCATGCAAAATGCTTGAAGTGACAAGAATCCGATAATCAGAGTTTTATACGACAACAATTATGCATACACATACACAAACCAGTTACCTCTAAGTGTCACTCTGTGATGAGTGTGCACAGTAACTTGTTGCTAGGCGACCCTGCCTGGTTAACTGTGATGTGCGGCGCACTGGGACTTGCACCGTTGTGTGTGTTTGAACCAGAGATGGTGAGCAATGAAAAGTAGCTGAAGAAAAAGTTAGTGATTTTCTCAGAAATCGAAATCCAGAACCAACTGTTGCAATGTCAAGACAAATGCTGTGTCCGAAATCACTCACTCGTTCCTTCTCCCTACTCCCTACATAGGGGATATAAATGTAGTGCACTATATAGTGAGCTCAACAGAGAAATCTTTCGGACACTACTCTCGGCGCCGGTAATTACGCCATCGCTGTCGCACAATTAAAACGTACCACATTATTGTCGTCTCACAAAATACATGTTTGTTTACCAGTGCATTTTTATTAAATTAGAGGCTTTTGATTACTTTCCTGTACTTTTTATTTTCTTATTTTGTTATATTTTATAATATTTATGTATGTTTCCCTCCCGTCCGTCCGCCATTTTCACTTTCGCGCAGCCCAGAGAATTTCTGGCAATGCATGATGGGATATCTTAGTTAGTTAGTGACCATCGGTTGTTCACTACATTTCGCGGTGAATTGTGGGATACACTGAGTGCACTATATAGTGGACATGCTATGATCCCTAAGCATTCGGACACCACTAAAAAATGGCGTGGTCACTATATAGTGCACTATATCGGGGTTAGGGGGCGATTTCGGACACAGCCATAGATGTCTGAGAACCGTCGGACTCTGACGAGCCAAAACAACAAGAGGGAAGAAAATAACTGTATTTGAATATGAAAACATAAAAATAACAATGAAAACGATAATGAAATGAAAATGAAATGAAAAGGAATTCACTGTCATGAAATGAATCAAATTAAACATAGACATTTAGGGAAGCAAAAATAGTACGTTTATTACTTTCCTGTACTTTTTATTTTCTTATTTTGTTATATTTTATAATATTTATGTATGTTTCCCTCCCGTCCGTCCGCCATTTTCACTTTCGCGCAGCCCAGAGAATTTCTGGCAATGCATGATGGGATATCTTAGTTAGTTAGTGACCATCGGTTGTTCACTACATTTCGCGGTGAATTGTGGGATACACTGAGTGCACTATATAGTGGACATGCTATGATCCCTAAGCATTCGGACACCACTAAAAAATGGCGTGGTCACTATATAGTGCACTATATAGGGGTTAGGGGGCGATTTCGGACACAGCCAAAGATGTCTGAGAACCGTCGGACTCTGACGAGCCAAAACAACAAGAGGGAAGAAAATAACTGTATTTGAATATGAAAACATAAAAACAACAATGAAAACGATAATGAAACGAAAATGAAATGAAAAGGAATTCACTGTCATGAAATGAATCAAATTAGACATAGACATTTAGGGAAGCAAAAATAGTACGTTTTTTAAAAAAAAATCTCCATTTTGCACATAAAATCGAGAGATGCAATTTTTGCTGAGCTTTTGGACAGCGTGAAGCGCTCACATGCACAGCGCTCGCACAACATCACGCACAGACACACACACACACACACACACACACCAGCCTGATGATGTCAGGAGCAAAGTCACATCATCTTGGAGAGAAAACAGGCCGAAATCTCATCACAGCATCCTGAAATGAGATTACCACCCCAGCCTTGCTTTTATATAGAAGTCAATATATCATTCATCCCCTCGCTGCCTCCTTCCCCTACAAATTGTATTAAATCCCAGATATGTCCCTTAGAATCCAGACCAGATTTCTGGGAGGGGAGGTCGGGCGAGAGACAGTGGGAGACAGAGAGAGAGAGAGAGAGAGAGAGAGGGATGTAAGTGTTAGGGACTGTATATGGTGTGAAAACTCTTATCCAGCTCAGTTGAAAGAATTCCGATCAAAGGAAGGAGGAAACACTCAAGAGGGGAAAATAAAAACAGGAATATAAATGGGGAATATTATTGTCAGCATTGGTGGAGATGAGTTATTGGTTTTACAGTCTCCTGGTTTGCTGCTCTAGTTTGGTCAAGGTCACCTACTTCCAGTGAGGCGGGATCACACCGCTCCTGCAGACGAGTTCCATTTACTGAAGGTCCAAGCCCATTAGAGACAGTTTGACTCATTTGTTGTTTCAAATCGAATCAAACCTGATCCTACGCCGACCGCGCACCAAACCTCACTGTGCCGCGTCAGCCGCTGACCTCGCTAATGCTCTCGTGGCCGTGATCTAATGAAAAAGCCTTTTCCAACACAGCCGACCGCCCGTCCGTACACGTTCATCACGCCATCGCAGGAGGATGGAGAGTAGCAAACAGAGGCGTCGCACTATGGCGAGCACCGCCCCGCAGGAAGGAAGCCAAACCAGTGCACTGTCCTTACACTGTACCTCATCACACAGCAGTGTGACTCATCCACCCTTCCCTTCCTGCTCGCCAGTTGCCAACTCAGCTATTTAGCTCACGTCTGCCCTCTCTGACCATGCATGGCCTCAGCTCTCCCTCCTCCTCTCTCCACATACACAACAGCCTCTGCTGCTGTGTGACTGTATAACACCGCCGCCGCCATTGCCGCCGCCGCCTCCACACACACACACACACACACACACGCGTGCCGGCACTGTAAACACAAGCGTTTAAGGCATGTTATATAGTTAAGATGCAAATGAAACACTGACAGAGTTCCGGTCAGCAAAAGGTCACAAGGTCGGTCACAGTGATGAGATCCTGCGGGTGATCCTGTGTATGTGTTGTTGTGTTCATAAGACGCGTGTGTGTGTGTTTGTGTGTTTGTGTGAATAGAGCTCTGTATGACGGCGGAACAGTTGAGCACTGTCCCTCCATCCACATTTTCTACAATTAGAACCGAGTGACTGTTGGAAAATTTGGCTCCTCTTCTTCCATCCCCAAAGCCCTTTGATGTCGGCAGCCAGCAGCTGGGCATCAGTGGGCCGGCAGCCAATCAGAGGCCAGCTAGGGCTTCTTCTGCGTCGGCTCAGTGCTGCGAGACACTGGACGAGACACTGGACCCTTTGACTTGAGTGACATGATCGTCTTGTGTTTACGGGAGGAGAGAAAGTGGGACAGAAAGTCAGGTCTAGTGGTGGATTCAGCAGTTTTTTTTTTTTAATAAGTCTTATAAGTGTTATGCAGAATTTCACGTCTGCTGCTCACGACTAGCATCTATTTATAGTGACTTGGCAGCTGGAGGCTGCTCGTAAATGCACATTAGGCACAGGCATATGCATATTTTCCCATAAAGTTGCGATACTTTAATTAGCGTCTGTGGTTTTCGAGTTCACGCCTGGAAAACATCTGCAAATATAAATATTGTATTTGAGCGGCGGGAAATGTTTGAGATGACGACGTCACTCAAATCTGACAGAATCTTGTTGCTACGTAAACTGATAATTGTCAATTTATTGAAAACAGACTTGTAACTAGTCACCAGTGAGTGATTCGTTTGCTTTGAAGAAAAGTCACATATTTACTTTTAAGATGAGGGGAAACATCTTGGATCGTGTGTTCTTGTTTCAGTAGCTTCATGCTTTAACGTGATTGTGAGTCAGCCGGAAGCTGTGTTGTGTAGGATTCGGGCTTTAGTCCTTTCCTTCTTGTTAAAGTGATCTGATCTGATTTGAGCTGCATAAGAAAAACGCTGACGAAGGAAACCTGAGTGTAAACAAACCCGCTGTTACTCACAGACAGTGTCGCCAAAGCTATCCTTAAAATAGTTGCACTGTTCCTTTATAATACACTGCATTAAACTCATGCTTTGCATTTATATTTACTACCCGTTTTCCCATGCCAAGATTACGCCTCTCGCAGAAGTGGCTACTATTTGTTTGGACATGTTTTCTGCTCGGCTGAAGGACGCGATGATTCAAAACATCACGTCTTTGGAAATGCACAATGATATCGGAGTGCACTGTTGAGCCCGGGGCGAGCTGTTGACAGGGTCATTCAGATTTTCTCCGAGGGACGCACAAGAGCCAAAACTTTAAATTTATTCTGCTACTTCACCCTCTTGATGTAGATACACAGGTATGTGCACAATGCGGCGGTGTGGGCATTCAGAGTTTGTGTACACAGCTCTTATAATAAGCCTCCTGGTGTTTCGGTGCATTCACCACGACAGTACTTGCACATGTGAGACAACTAAAGGGCAGGTGATGGGCTGAAAACGAGCAAACAGTCGACAACAAACAAACGGCCCTCGCCCTGTGGGACTCCCAATTTTGACTCACTTACTGCACCAGCAGCCCAGGTGACAATTGGAGCGCCACGAAATGACAGTGAGTGAGCTGCGATAAATAAGTGAAAATTGGAGGCCTGCAGTGCATCAGCTGTTTGCTCTTTATTGCTGTTATTTCTGCCGAGCCATTAACATGACACAGCAACATGTTGAGGTCTATACCAGTGCACAAGTAAAGCAGGAACAGTCGCAGGAGTGGGTATATCTGCGTGTGCTAAGCCTGTTTTACATTATTGTAACAATAACATGGAAAATAATTTAATCGTTTTTAATTATTCAATTTAATCTAATTTAATTGTTCAACAGCTGACATTCGGTCTTCTTACAGAATGGAATTTCCTATAAAATATCCAATTAAAAAGTGATGAACAGAATATTATTTTGATATGTGTACTTCATATGAATCCCTCACAACTACATAGGGAAATTACATTACACAGATTATGAAATTATTCTCATGCTAATAGCCATATAGCCTGAATGCACCAAACGTAAAAGCAGCTATACTGAATTGATGCATTGATTAGAAAGTCACTGGTGACTAAACGGTCAGTCGTGAAATTAAATACACAATGTCAGTCTTGGAAATACCAACGCAAAAAAGAGAAGCCCCTCAGATCCAGAAACCGAGGATCACTTTGCTGCCAGTGATTATCAGTGGCCCTGATGTGGCCCTGACGCGCCAGCGATGAACGGCTGATTTAATTAACACCGCAGAGTCGTTGCCTTATCAGCCTTATCGCAGGAGATGCCGAAAGAGCAGGGACATAAGGAAGCAGGGTTTAGAAGTGCTTTTTTCTCCACTGATCTTTCGCCCTCGAATACAAGAAAAAAAAAGAGATAATATTTCAATGGAGCCTATTACATACTGCAGCGTAACTAACCGCGCTGACTCAATATACTGAACGTGTGTCCATAATTAGCCGTGGGTCTCCGGGAAAGAGGGGACACGGGTCGAGCTCAGCAGGACTGGCATTGCCATAGGAACCGGCTGCACCCACGTAGTCATGGAGAGATGGCGGGGAGAGTCACAGAGAGAGGGGGGTGGGGGTGGAGGGAGATGTGATGTCTTTGATGTGACTCTAATCGCTTCCCCCTAAATATTTTTCTGCTTATGCAGGGGACAAATATGTCCCCACGTTTACATGTTCTGTGCATCTGTGACAGATTGTCCTTGGGCAGAGTGAGCGTATACAATAACAAGAAACAATGGCAGTCAGTCCATGTGTGTGTGTGTGTGTGTGTGTGTGGGGGGGGGGGGGATGTGACGTGTGTGTGTGTGTGTGTGTGGGGGGGGGGGTGATGTGACGCTACCTGCAGGATGCTCAGAGCCATAAGGAGCCTGAGGGGTGTGTGTGTGTATGTGTGTGTGTGTGTGTGTAAAATGCACAGTAGGATTTGGTATGCGTTGGACCAGCGGTGGCCCGTGTGTCACATCTTATCAGCCGCCACCCTCAGTCTGCAGTGTGATAGCTGTGTCTGTCACACGCTGCAGCTGTAACGACATATACAGCTACAGTCGTTTTGTTGCGCCGCACATTGATCTCCCGCCGCCCGCTCAACGCAAAGCCATTAAGAATTCCTTTTATCCAAGCCCAACTTTCATCAACCACCAGGCCTGGGCGCAACAACTTTGTTTTTGTTTTTATGTTTATCTTTATCAACTTGTTTCCATGGAGTCGAGACAACGGTCGTGCTTCATCTGCAACAGGACGGGTTTGTCAACCCCGTGGGCAGTAGGTTTTTGTTTTTTGTCTGTCAGGCGTCAAGTTGCTGTGAAAAACCCACAGATAATTTGGGAGCGAGTGAGGTGGCGGTGGAAGACAGATACCGAGGATCACAGCTCGGCTGGGACCAACACAGACACTGAAAAGTCCCAACGTTAGACTCACATCTCGTGCCTTAAACGCATCTCATCTGTTTTAAGACTCATTTATTTCATCTAAAGTTTTTTTTTGTTGCTTCATTTCACCTGGTTCATCCTGTAACTTCTTGTTTCATCTCATGTGTGTTTTAAAAAAAAATCAAAGTTCCTCCTCTCGTTTCTTGAATCTAATCTCTATCATTTTCCCTTTCATCACTTTAATTGAATTGCATCTCTCATCTCTCGGCAGGCTTCTCAAATGTAATTCAAAAAAACAATATTAATTTACTATCTCGTCAATGACACAGGAAACAAATAGTTGATGAGCTGTTATACAGCTGCCTAAGGGCCACCTTCGTATCATATAGTTACTATAGGGTCATTTAATATCAACACAACCAACCAAAGTGGACAAGAAGGGGAAGTGAACCACTTGAGGGTTTTCATGGCCATAACAACAAACAAAAGTTCCCCATCCTAACTTGTCAACTAAACTGTAGACAAAAAGAGAAGCACAACAAAAGAGGGGAAACCTTGAAAGAGATAAAATGTCAGAAAAACCCCACAAATCTTCCCGATACATTTAACAGTCAACTATACAAACAGAAACAAAACACAACATCTCTCACTCAGCTCAAGCAGCAGATTCTGAAGCCCTGAGGTACTGGCTGACTGATGGGGAACGAGGACCAGCTGGAGCTCCAGGTGCGGTGGATCATGGCACTCAGGTCAACGGGGGCGGAGCATACCTGCAACAAACAGACAGACAGCTTTCAACAACATACCAGGATGTAAGAGGAGTAATGTAAAGTAAAGGAGCACTGTCGGGATGCGGCACTGTGTCGTATGTATGTAGGAGTAGGAAGTAGGTGAATCAACTTCCTGTCTGACAGAAACCTGTTTGATATTTCTCTGCCCTGAGGCAACACGAGAAACGCGGTTACAAACAAATATTAGGATAAAAGATCGGGGTCATCTGGTTGTCAAAATATAATGAATAAAAAAATAAATGTAAAAAAGCTTCATCTCCCATGTTGGATTTGTTTGATTAAAAAAAAGAGTCAGTTGTTGTTTTTTGTTACTGTAGGATAACACAACCCGACGTGTTCACGTGAATAAACATAAAGCAGCACCAGATCAAATGATTCGACTTCATTAATGAGGCCCACTTCTTATTCTCTTTGACTCAAACCTCCCATCTCTTTTTTTTCCTTTTATCAAAACCCTGAAACTCTGCTGCTCTTCTCTTCCCACCGCTTCCCCCCCCCCCCCCCCCCCCCCCCCCCCCCCCCCCCCCCCACCGCTCCCCCCCCCCCTCACCTCCAGTGGATAAACCCACCTGCTTAAAAGTGATCTATACCACCAGAGGGGTAATTTGCTTTAGCTCAAATCCTAGATGAAAGCCATTTTTCACCCAGCAGAGTCAGGCGGCTCCATATTCAAGTGCTAACAGCAGTAGATTCCACTGAGGAGAGGTGTGAATGGGAGGAGAAGCGAAGACCAGCGGTGGAGGGCTTCAGTGAAAACGCACGCGTTTCGCCACTTCCTGCCGATGAGAACGTGTTAATTAAGGAATAATCAAGGAATGCCTTTGGAACAGTGGTCAACAAAAAAACAACAACTTTTTGTTTGCTACTCACACAATTCAAATCTCAATTCAGAATACCCTGTTGGTATGTCAACAAATACTTATTACCAAGCTACTACATCAGACATACCATATAAATGCTACAAAATATGACTGTGTTATATTCATTTTACCTAACTAGCCCTTTAACCGCCAATCATACACATCTCTGTAAGACTTTGTACCACGCATACAACTTTAAATATTGACGTCGTGGTCGACTTAACTGAATTCGGATTCGTAATCAGGGAACCTGATTCCGTCTGATTTTTCCTCTGTGGCAAAATCTGAGTTGTCCAGTGCCTAACGCGGAGGAGGAGCCATTTTATTGGTCCATGAAGTGAAGTTTCTGTGAGGCGGGTGTAAGTGCTGTGGGTCTTCAGTCATACATGTGGGCTCTCATTCCGCCCTCCACTTTACTAATGCACAGGCAGGCACAGTGATGATGATCGGAATCATCCCGCAGCCCGGGAGCAGCTGCTTTACTGCTGTGGCGAGAGAGAGTTGTTCCAGCTTCCCTCTTCCTGCTCCCGTATTGGCACACTGGAGTGATGTCACGCCAAATGACTTTACATATTTCATGTATCTCCATTGGCCGGAAGGCAACGGGCCTCACACTGTGCATCACTTGTCCTCTACGCCCCCCCACAGCAGGCCAAAACCACGCCGCCGCTGGAAGGACGCTCCGCTCCACCCCGGGCCCGTCCGCACGCCATTTGAACTCCTCGGCTGTGGTTTCGGGTTTGAATCCGCAATGAGAACACGAGCAGATGAACACGTTCTCTGGCTGCGTGGGATCAAAGTGATTCTGCTCGGCGTGTCACGGCCGAGCTCTGAGGCGCGTGGCGGCGCTCATTTGGCTTGGCGTTGGCTGGGAAATGACGGCAATCTGCCCGCGAGGGTTTTTCGACACACGCGGCTCGATTAAATCAAGTTTTATTTGGCTCTTATTGTTTTCCAGAAGAGCGAGCGAGAGAGAGAGAGAGAGAGAGAGAGAGAGGCGGGTCAGAGTTTGGCTGTGTTGTGTTTTACTCAGAGATGCACGGTGTTAGCTGGCGGAGGTCGAGCTGTTATTAGTTTCTGTCTCTCTTATCTCTTTACAGAAGATGAATATTACATTCTCACCTCCCTGAAGACTGTGTGTGTGTGTGTGTGTCTGTGTGTGTGTGTGTGTGTGTGTGTGTGCGCACTTATGAGTCTATGCAGAACAGGAGTTACTCATCAGACCAGTGGTCCTTGACGTTCTAACATCTGACACACACTCATTCACACCTGTTTGCCTTTGTTTATACGTATGAGGGCTTTTATTTACCTGTGTTCCCACAGCCGGGATAACGTTAACCCTAAAAGAGACTGGAATACCCCCCCCCCCCCCCACACACACACATCTCTAACACTGCTAATACATATTGCATGAGCCCAGGAGGATGTGCTGCAATTTTCAGCACATTCACTTTTTTTTCCACCGTACCTGTGCCAAACCTCTCTGAGGAACCACAGGGGAAGGAAAATGAAGAGTTGAACTTTTCATGGTCTGAACAATGGCCAACAACAACAACAACCATTAGTCCCCGCGTTAACTCTCAAACAAAACTTCATCTGGAGGTCAAAAAGTCAACATATTCAACAAAACGTACACATACTAGACCTGAGCACACGTGACGGCGTTATCGTACTGGCCTTTAGAGAGTCCTCATTGTTTCCATCCACAGGCACTTAAGCACTTAACCACATTACTGCAACGTTTCTCCAGTCGGCCAGTTTCTTAAATGCCAAGCAAAGGAGAGAAAGTTCTTTTTTTTTCTTTCATAATTGTGGTCGGGGATTCGAGAAACCTGATTTTGCCCAGGTGGATTCTTTTTATTCCTGTAAAATGATGATCTTTCTGTCATTTACACAGGTAATCTGCTCCATAATTGTTGGTTTTTTTTGAAAGAAAAGAACAGAGTGGCTGAAGAAAAGGAGAAATCGACACTTAATAACCAACGTCTGCTTTACATTTGAACTAAAACTAACTGATGTGCAGTCACCTGGTTACTATGTAAATGCAGGGTTTGGATAGACATTGAAAGATCTATCTATCTATCTATCTATCTATCTATCTATCTATCTATCTATCTATCTATCTATCTATCTATCTATCTCGTATGAATGTAAATATGTGCAGATGGGGCGGGGGTGGGGGGTGGAGATGGAGTGAAAGCTCTATAGACATCAGCTTCTGTTTGAGTGGTTCTTTGCACCGTGGAAACGGCGAGCGGCGTTAAAGAGGAATTCACCTTCGGAGACCGTCGAGTCGTTATTTTCAGCCATTAAGCTCTGATGTTCAGTACATTTCAGGAATTATTATGCGATGAAGTGCTGTAATTTTCTCTCCCCCGCATACCCTCGTGTACTTTTAGTCCGGTTAGCAATTTTCTACCTGTCTGAATTGGCGTCACCGAGCTGTGGATTATACGGCGAGTATCTCATAAGGGAGATTTTCTGGTCAAGGAAACTTAAGGGCCACACGCAGATGAGAAACTGTGCCTTGTGGCGACTTTACCTTTTGCTCCGTTGAGCTGGCGCTAACAAGAGGAACCGGCGAGATGTCGTTTTGTAATGGACTTTGTGCGACTGCTCTTTGGCCTTTGCTTCTCATTTCTGCATTTCTCTCATTATCGTCTAACGACTTTCATATAGGTTCATCGTCTTCATGCTGGCTAATTCTACTTATGGTAGCACTTAATGAAAGGTTCATACAATACAGTGCGTCATAATAAAATACAGTTTCCCCCCCCTGGGTCTCCATCGCTACCTGTGCACATAGTAACGAATCAGAAGAGGCGATGTTATTTCGAAATAAAGGAATCCTGGGAGTTGAGGATGATGGCGGGAGGATTCAAGGATAAACGTGGCGTAACCATGAACTCCAATAAAACCGCTCCCTATGAATAATTTCCCAATAAGACAGAATTCTTAACCAAACGCTGACTGATGCGCTTTTAAAAGTAAAGTCCGGGTAAACTTTTCTAATCATCTGTTGTCAGGCCCCAACGTGAAGCACCACAATATGATCACCGCACCTTCACACACCTTCACGCACTCACAGGCTCCTGTGGCTGCTTCAAGCAACGTGCCACACACAGAAGCACAGCGCTCATCTCCGGCTGATTGTGTTTGGAGAGCAGTGTCATCATTCTCCTAAACGTCCCTGTTAGCATGTTTCCCCCCATGCACACACACACATATTGCACTGGTAATTAGTTTTTATGAATTATGTGTTGTGACAAGTGTCTCTCTGCAGCTAATGCGGGCCGCTAAAATATGAATGATTACAAATGGGGAAAGGATCGGCAGTGAATGCACAATTAGGTGAACGATAACAACATTGTAGCGTGAGATGAGGTGTTATTGAGCTTTAAGTTGCACCAAAGTGAAGTTAGACTGAATGCACAGTGAGGTGGTCGTGACTCCCGGTCAGTGACGTCTTCCTGAGGTTTGTCTCCGGAGACGAGGAGACGAGGAGACGAGGAGACGAGGAGACGAGGAGATGAGGAGACGAGTCTTCCGGTGGAGCGGAGAAAATGACTTTCACAGGAAAAGGGCTTCACGCTGGTTTTCACGTGTGCTCAACAATTAAATAGCCTGTGAGCTGCTTGAATGTAGAAAGTATAGAAATGAAAGGCGCATTCATTTCATTCGTGGAACCGCCACAGCCGCCACCGCCAACGCCACCAACGCCGCCAACGCCAACGCCAACGCCAACGTGTGTTTTAGTTAAAGCTTTGTGCAAAAACGGAAATTTTAATGAAATTCATTCCGCTGTGGCAATGACCAAATCCCTCTGTTATTATGATTATTATTATTATTATAAAAATCAGCTTTAGGACATCACAACAATGAACTTCTTCATAACCATACACAACCAACACCTGTGTACAATCCAGACGACTGCCTGGAGTTCTCTCCTGCTGCTCAGTGGAGTAAATTGACTGTGGGTGTGAGTGGTTGTTTGTCGCTGGGTGTTGACCTGCAACAGGCGGGTCACCTGTCTAATGCGTATCGCAGCTCTCGTCCTGTCCAGATCGCAAATTGTAGTCGCACAATAAAACACACAACATCAATGCATCTGACAACTCTCTCGCACGTCTCTCTGCGTTACGCCTCTGCAGCCTCTCAGCTCTATTCACTCACTTCAAGAGCTATAGCTTCATCCTCTCGATGGCGGGCGATGCCAGGAACTGAAGGTCAAATGTTTCGATTGTGTGAAATCTGTTTTTTTTCTCTCTCTCTCTCTCTCTCTCTCTCTCTGTCCTTGAGGCGGTCCTCTCTGTTCCTTTCTCCTCCACCCACATCTCCAGGCCCATCATATGGTCATGTCTTCTGCACAGAGTCAGAGCGACGCGGGGAGTCAGAGGACGCAGTGCTGCTTTCTTGATTTGAGTGCGTCCTCATTCTTCTTCTTCTGGTCTTTAGTGGTGAAGAGCGCGTGTGAGACGGATGATGGGGAGGTGAACTCGACGGGGGTGGGCGTGGGAGGCAGCGGGGAGAGAAAAGGTGACAAAAGGAGCAGTAATTGTGAGTCGGTGACAGTGCAGCATACTGATGAGGAGAGGGAGCGACTAAAATGAAGAATTGTCGTTTTGCATTGTGCGAGGGGACAAAGGGTTCTGGTCAAAGCGTGCGCGGCTTCAAAATATCCGACATGCCCTTTAAAGTCGTCCAAAAACTACAAAAACAACAACAACAACAACCTGTGTCTCTGACCTGCAGATAAATGACCTGTTAGGAATAAAGTGTGCGTCTTTAACACGAGGCTGACATCACAGCAGTGACACAAAGGTTGATGCCAAACAAACCTATATATATGGTAGAAGGTCAGAAACGTGCAGGTATAAAGGTAAAAAGGAAAACGTCCCAATCCCAGAAAAAGCCTTAACGGTCGGTTAACGAGGCAGGAAGCTAATTGATCGGAAGAAGGGAAGTAGGGCAGTGAGGAAAAGTGGAAATGAGAGACGCTGGAAATGTATCAGCATCCGGAAGGAAGAGAAAGTCACGGAGAGCGAGTGTGTGGGAAAAACATTGTAAGTGTGTGTGTGTGTGTGTGCACGCAAGCTGAAGAGAGATGAAATCGATAAAACAAAAATCTGTTTCACCAAATGTAAAACTCGCATGTGTGGGCGGGCACTCACTAACATGCACTCTCTCTCACACACACGCACGCACGCACATACGCACACACGCACACACGCACACACACACAGTAGAAAGTGCAGAGTTGGCAGGGCAGACTAATTTATGCTCGAGTGCAGTTCAATTAAGACAGATGTAAAGAACAGTCCTCTGGTCTCTGCATGTGCTACACTGTTAAACGCAATGCAGCACACAGACACACACACACACACACGTACACACACACACACACACACAGAGTCCTGAGCTGAAACATACAGTATATAAAAATGCTGAGGAGGCTTTGAATGAAGGATCATTGTCGGTGACTGTGTGATGCTCGCGTATTAGACGGACTGAGCCTTTATCTCAGGTGATTGTAAGACTATAACAGACTGTATCAACAGGAACCGTCCATCGACATCTGCATACAGAGGGACATTATGGCCGGGTGGAGGTGATGAGTACACAGGGACATATGGACGTATATGGAAATATACTGATGTGTCATCATGTATCAAGACGTTTGTGTTGTGTTTGTAAAGCCAACACTTCAGTCTCTCCTGCAGCCGCTGGTTCTTTCCACATGTCTGTAAACACACACACACACACACACACACACACACACGCACACACACACACACACACACACACACACTTGTTACAGCACAGTTTCAGTCGTCAGTCTTTGGTCTCTGTCAGCTCCCCGCCTCTCGCCCTCTGTCTGTCTGTCTGTCTCTCTGTCTGTCTGTCTGTCTCCCTCCCACGGCTTTTTGCTGCGGGCAAACAATGACTTGCCTTGTTTGAGCTTCTCTGGGCTAAAATAAATCTGAACAGATGCAGGCAGAACTGTGGGGCGGTGGAGGGAGGGAGGGAGGGGCGGATGAAGAAAAGGCAATAAGTGGTAGAAAAAGGAGGATGTCACTGCTGCTGAACGTCCTGTCGCTTTTCTGCCTCGCACACACACACACACACACACACTACTGTGGATCCACAAACACGCACGTACACACTACATGTCCGCAGTTGTCCCAGAGAGCTTTGTTTTAGAGAAAATGATAGTTTTTATACTGGATTGCAGAAAGTAAACATGCAATCATGTCAGACCTGAGGGCTCTTTACTGTTCCTGCAGGAGGAACAGTTTCTCAGACTGTAAATGATTAGGTGTAAGATCCCTTTAAACTCTGCATACAGATGTTGTTTTTTTTCTCAGATCTGAGATGAAGAGATTTAAAAGAAACTGGGAGGATTTAAAATGCAAATAACACTGTTGACGCACATGCATGATTATTTCTGACTTACAGTCGGATGAAAGAAGAGAGGGGGGGGGGTTATAACCTACAGTCTGACACGTTTGTTACTGTGAGTCACCAGCAGACGTTTTACTGGAAACAATATCACTCAAAATAATTAATATTTATAATATGGCCCACAATATTTATAATATGGCCCTTGTAGTGTAGGATGATGTTGCGTTTCTGTGTTTCCAGGGAGTTTGTGTACGTGTGCGATTCTTGTGTCGATAATAGATTCTTAATTGGTTGATTAGGGAGGATTAAGGTCATTGATTGGATGGAGCTCAGGGCTCGCCTGCTGTTCCCTACATCTAATTGGTTGGCTAAATAACATTTCACTGAAATGGCTGGGAGCTGCACCAGGCGAGCGTTCACACACTCCCACACACACACACACACACACACACACACACACACTGGAGAACGAAGGACAAAGACAGATAAGACAAGAAGCAGGGGACGAGACATGGAGGAAGAAAGAGTGGGGACGTGGACATCCTTTCAAGCTGTAGCCAAATGTCTTAGCCGTTGTGAAAGACAGAAATGTGGTCTGTCAATCACAAGACATGGCGAAAATGTGTGTGTGTGTATGTGTGTGTGCATAGGGTGGA
>JAFBJQ010001853.1:227746-258424 GCA_016785345.1 Trinectes maculatus | reverse complement strand
ATAAATTGACATTGTGTCCTTGCGGCTGTGTTTGTCTACCTGTGCGTACACCATGTGCGAGCCCCGTGTGTAGATAATAATATTAAAAAAAGAAAAGATGAAATATCAAATGAATGTCTGTATGAAAAGAGCACATATCTGTGCGAATGTGTTACTTTGTGCGCAGCTGCTGGTGATACGCGGGCTGCGCACTAACAGGCGGTTAGAGTGTAATTGAAGTGTCTCCTTTGCAGCTACAGCCGGTATCATTGTTATGGGAGACCTTAATGATGGTGAATTATCATTGTTGCAGAAAACGCTGCCCTGCACAGTGGGGAGGGAGCATACACAACATACTCACACACCAGAGGTTGTAAATCCGACTCTGGATATTTCTAATTTGCTGTATATACACACACACGCATACACACACACACACAGGTTCTTACTGAGGCAGTGGAGTGTAAGCAAATCTGTCTCTATATGTTGTCTGGCATAAATACAGAAAATACCCTGGTATTACCCAATATAAAGCAGTGACCTTGTGTGTGTAAATGTTCTCCACTGTGTGTTGACAGCTTCATTTATTTGTGTGTGTGGATTTCCTGTGCTTCCAGAAAAACTAGGAAGTAATATTTAGGGTTGAAATAGTAAAGAATGTGGGTTATGAATGGTTGAAAGGGCCTAATCGTTGATTCCTTCGTTAGCGTTAGCACATATTTCCTGTGAGGGCCACAGCAGGGCAGGAGCCAGTCTCAGCTGACACGGTGCCGGAGGCGGCGTTCACCCTGCACAATGACAAACCACCACTCACACACACACACACGCACACACACGAACACGCAGAGTGAACCTAACCTGCACAACAGTGTGCGACTGAAGCAGCCACAGTCGATTTAATTTGAAATTTTTCATTGAACTGAATCCTGAACCTTATTTTCTGCTGCTGAAACCAAACAGACGGAGCAGTGGATAAAAAGCCCTGATCCCTGCTGTGACAGCTCCGCACTTCCTACACCCACCACCCAGCCCCAACCCAGCAACTCTGCTGCTAATGAACGCGCCGGTGCTTCGTTTAGTTCAAACAGAGGATGTCTCTGAACGGGATCCACTGCATGCCACCGCCACCGCCACCGCCACCGCCACCGAGTTCCTTACACCAAAAGGTTCATTAAAAGTAATTTCTAAGGGAGATGATTGCCTCTTTAAAAACAGATAATAATCAATCACATGTGCGGGATGCAATAATTAGCAGTGACTTCATTCTGAGTAACTGGAGATGGTTAAGGCTGGAGTGAAAAATGACGAGTTGACACAAACAAACGTCCATCAGATACTCAGAGTCTGCTCTTTAGTCCCGATGGGTTTATTCCATTGAACGTGGACTGAGGGCTGGAGATGGACGTTCTGCTGCGCTGGTGTCAGATGTGAGTTCCCTCTTTATGATCTAATATGATGATTCTCTGTCTCGCTCTCATATATACACACACACACACACACACACACACACACACACACACACACACACACACAGACATTATACTACAAGGCCTTAACCCAGTCTTGTCATACTAAATAGGGTGGAAGCATTTCTGACTCAGCTCTTTAACTCTTTAGTTATTTTTACACACACAAGCAGACGCACATGCACACACATACAAACATAGGTGTACACACACACACACACACACACACAATGTAATGAATTGAGTGTGCATACTTGGCACAGCAATTTCTTGATTATTTAAATGTTTGAAATGGAGGTAATGGTGGTGCAGCAGTAATGCATGTGTGTGTGTGTGTGTGTGTGCACACAACACATGTAATGTGTGTTTATGTGCTAGAAAAATCCATAACATGCATATATGTTCAGGTCTAACATCCAAGGTCAGCATCAGCATTCCTGGATAAGTGAGTAAAGGTGATGATGCTTGTACTATAGCGCACGCCACCATTTGTATTGTCACGGTAAAAGCTGCTCAAATTGCTCTGACGTCTTTAAATGGTCACGGGCCAATCAGTGCTGTGGGACTGTGCCTTTACCCCCGTTCACAAATGGACAGAACGAGGACCTTAATGTAGAAAAACAAGTCCTCATCTTTTCCCGGGAGGAATCAAAACAAGGACAACTTGGCTAAGATTCTAATGAAAGCCCACTTATCACACTCAGAAGACCTGCGCAGACCCCATCTCCTCCTTCTCCTCATCTTCTCTAAACTTCTGTTTTCCATCATCTATACCACTTATCATCTGTTCCCTGAGCACTCACATGCAAGGTGACCGGGGCATTGATGTGGAGTAAAATGGGATTTGGTGCTTTAATTTGTAGTTGCCATGACATCTGTGGCATCCAGTGAGTGAAAGAAGCACAGAAAATTCTCATATCAGATATCAAAACATTACAGAAGACCGTTAGGCAATGTGGGATCACTTTCCAGCAGTGTCTCTGGTTGTTTGAAAGAGACAGATCACAATTAGTTTCAGTAAAAGCCACTGTTGTTTTGTAGTCAGATAAATGCTATTGGTCTTTTTTTCACCAAAAAGGACCAAAGAAGTTTCGGGTTCGAGGCGTAAAATTACACATGGCGTATGTGGAACCTTTCTCGAAAGAAATGTATTTCGCATGCACAGTCGTTTTCAGTTTCAACAGCAGGAGGCGCAGGGAGACAGAGACGATGTTTACTCGAGTCGAACATAATTTATTGGCGAGATGTTTCTTTCAAAAACTGGCTTCTTTTCCAACTGCAGACACTTTGATTTGTCTCAGCGAGCAAAACTAATATCATTAACGACAGCTCAGTTCTACTCGGTGGTCCCGGCAAGCCGTTACAACGTGACAGCTACCCAGCACGCACTGTACCAGGACCCCAATAAACAACAGCGCTCGTTAATTTCATTATTTACACCTGTCCGCTTTCTACTGTGAAATATCAACAAGGCCTGTGTTACACAGCGAGGTGTGATAGCGTTGGTCGTCTGTTTGACTCCATAAAACAAGAAAGGTGTGAAATTGTCACTTTCTGTTCCCCGGCCACTTTGAATGGACACTGGCAGCCCGGACAGGTGGCTGTTTGTTGTGGTTTATGATAGAAGCCCATTCACACATGTTTCTTTGTACTTTATTGTCACTGTCCCAATGTCCAATCGACTTTGTCATTAGACATTTAAAGAGCATTGTGTAAAACCCCCTCAGATAAACTGGGGACTTTTTCAGGAAAGTTAAATGTTAGTAAATCCTAAACCACTGAATACCTTTTAGAATTCTATTGCAGCGGACACGAAGGTAAATCCATGGCGCTGATATCAGAGATCCCGTATTGATTGGAACTGTTTTTTTTTTTGCCTTTTATCCTCTTGTTCCTTCAGAGCGGCGCCCACTAAATGAATCCCCACTGCTTTATGCAACAAAACCAACTCTGAAATATTAGGAAGCTAATGTGACCGGACAGATCCGGGAGAGACGAGAGCAGGGATCAGCTCGGGAAACCAAAAACAGACCATAAACGCTTTGGGGAATGAAGCCCCGCGTGTCTCTGGTGGATAAGCGAGAGGCTTGATCCGCGTTTGTGAGTCGAGACTCGAGCGATCAAAGAGAAACAGGTGGAATCTCAAATTGAATTTGGCGTTTTCATAAGAAGCTGAATAATCAATTAAGGCAAAAGCAGCTTAGCACATCAGCTGCGGCAACTTAATCAATTGAACTGTTGGTTAAACGTGTGACTAAAGTGTTCACCTTTCCAATGCAGTAAGGCATTTATGCTAATATCTGTGTCTGCATGAACTTCTGGTCTAATGGTGTAACGACTAGCATGGACAATTGTGTACAACAAAGCTGTTTTAGCTAACACAACACACACACCATGGCATCTTAACAATGTTAATATCACTTCTGCAGTATGAATAGAGCAACGTTAAAGATTGCAGTAACAATAGTTTTCTATGTGTCCTGCACATATGCATCATTTACACACTACTCCTAGAAGATGTCCAGTGTGTATCTATGTGGAAAACATTTTTGTGAATATATAAAGTATATACAGGGGGTCCTCGTATTACGATGGTCGCGAGATACGTTGTTTTCGTGTTTACGACACATCTCCCGTGAACTTACATGACGCCACAGAGAACAGGTGGCCTTTAAATGCCTTGTACTACAAACCCAGGATTTCAGGGGGAATTACATGGATGGACAACTCAAATGTGTGTCCACAGAAAGAATTCAGGCACTGCTGAACGTGAAGGTTAACCAGATAGCATCTAAATCCTTTCTACGAGGCAGACATCAGTGGGGAGGCGCTTGGATCTTATGCAAACCTTTAAAAATGCGATACCTCTCGCTGCAGTGTGCATTTCCACTGGTGTTTTCATTCATGTTTTATTTATTGCCTCCTCTTTATTGTCGTGCAATAAAACTAGACCAAACTGTAAACAATGTTTTCTTTGGTTTCTCATATCAGACAGCCACATATAGAATTTTTAATAACCTCACATATGATCTGAAGTTGTACCACACCTTTACTGTCTTGTTAATAACAATAATAATAATAATAACATCAACACAATGTTTTTGAAACATCTAGCTTTGGTTGTGTTTATGTACAAGAGGTTTAGTAAAAAAAAAAAAAACATATTGGTTTAGGTAAAATTATACCGTATTTTCCGGACTATAAGTCGCAGTTTTTTTCATAGTTTGGCCGGGGGTGCGACTTATACTCCAGTGTGACTTATGTGTGAAATTATTAAACACGTTATTATATCCTGTCACATGTTATTTTCACACTAAACCGCAAGAAGGCGCTCTAGGCCCGTGTTGATAATTGAATTGATAAAACATTGGCGACGTAGAAGAGGAAGCACTGCATCTTCTACCTCCTGAGTTAGCGGAGTTGTTTAAAAGTGACACCGAGGACGACGATTTCATTGGATTTAGTGATTTGGAGTGACACGGATGGTTTGGTAAACGTGTTAGCATGTTATTTATGCTATAGTTATCTGAATAACTCTTAATATGTTATGTTAACATACCGTTCTCAGTTCGTTGTTTATGTGTCATGTAACGTTAGCATACCGTACAATTATTCAGCCTGTTGTTGCCTCTATTCTATTTTTTATTTTAAATTGCCTTTCAAGATGACATGTCTGTTCTTGGTGTTGGATTTTATCAAATAAACGTCCCCCCAAAATGCGACTTATACTCCAGTGCGACTTATATATGTCTTTTCCTTCTTTATTATGCATTTTATGGCTGCTGCGACTTGTACTCCGGAGCGACTTATAATCCGGAAAATACGGTACTAATACTAATACTAATACTAATACTACTACTAATAATGATGATGATACAACATTTGGTCAAACAGTCAGAGAACAAAAACAACTCGTGGACTTGCTGTAATGACGCAGACCAACATCCAGTGTGTATCTATGTGGAAAACATTTTTGTGAATATATAAAGTATATACAGGGGGTCCTCGTATTATGACTGTCGCGAGATACGTTGTTTTTTTGTGGTTACGACACATCTCCCGTGAACTTCCTTGTTTCGGTTTAAGCGGTTTGCCCCGTAAATACGTACAGACTTCACACGGGAACTAGTTGGTGCCGGCTCTCCAACACCTCCACAGCACAGCTAGGCTACTCTGCCTTGTGTTTACTTATGTGAAATGGACGGCTGGGTGGAGGGTGCAGCGGCAGCCGGTAAGGAGATGCACACGGACACAGATGCGTTCGGGATCGTGGCAATACCGTAGGTTTATTCGTCGAAACGTCGAAATTCAGTTACGACACATTCTCAGGAACAGATCTCCGTCGTAACACGAGGACCCCCTGTATTCACAAAAATGAGTCTGTATGTATATGTATAGATGCGTGTGTGTGTATACACATATACACACACACACACACACACACACACACACACACACACACACACACACACACACACACACACACATAAACGTTTCCTTCCTTTTCTTTCACCACACACGCGAGTTTTAAACTCGATTTTAGTCTAGACATCGTTTGGAGAGAAACAAATCAATCAAATGGCCCAATTTTCTTCTGTCAACTCGGCTTTTATCGGTGCCAATAACACCTTTAACGAGATAACAGAGGGTTAGTGTGACGATGATGATGATGATTAAAGTGATGATGATGATGGTAAATATTGAATAGATGGAGGTGACTGACAGGCAGAGGGGTTTACTGCAAATGTTCTTTCCACTGCCAGAGTCGGTTCTATTCAGGTGAGACAGATGAAACAGTTTTCCTAATCGTTATGGCTCATATTCATTAGTCCTCGTCTGACATAGACGTACAGAGGCTGTCGTGTGCTGCAGTGCCGGAGCTGTGGACCAGGCAGAGCACAGCTGCCAGTCCACTGCAGAGGGACATGACGCCACAGAGAACAGGTGGCCTTTAAATGCCTTGTACTACAAACCCAGGATTTCAGGGGGAATTACATGGATGGACAACTCAAATGTGTGTCCACAGAAAGAATTCAGGCACTGCTGAACGTGAAGGTTAACCAGATAGCATCTAAATCCTTTCTACGAGGCAGACATCAGTGGGGAGGCGCTTGGATCTTATGCAAACCTTTAAAAATGCGATACCTCTCGCTGCAGTGTGCATTTCCACTGGTGTTTTCATTCATGTTTTATTTATTGCCTCCTCTTTATTGTCGCGCAATAAAACTAGACCAAACTGTAAACAATGTTTTCTTTGGTTTCTCATATCAGAAAGCCACATATAGATTTTTTAATAACCTCACATATGATCTGAAGTTGTACCACACCTTTACTGTCTTGTCAATAACAACAATAATAATAATAACAACAATAACAACACAATGTTTTTGAAACATCTTGCTTTGGTTGTGTTTATGTACAAGAATTACTTGTTTGGGTATAGTAAAAAAAAAAAAACATAATGGTTTAGGTAAAATAATACTACTACTACTACTACTACTACTACTACTAATAATAATAATAATAATAATGATGATAATACAACATTTGGTCAAACAGTCAGAGAACAAAAACAACTCGTGGACTTCCTGTAATGACGCAGACAAACATGAAGGATGACTCCTGGTATAATTCATACAAACAGCAGATAACCTAATGAATGTTCTTATTAGCTTGTTGATCATGAGGTAAAATTAAAAAATTAAACAATGTAACTGGGCTGCTATTGTTGTAGTGTGCCACTGATATATGACCCATTAAACCCTCATTTGATCTTTTTCTTCAAATCACCCTGCAAAGGATGAATGCGATTAAATGCGTTTGCTTTAACACAAAAACAAGTCCGACTCCCCTTTTCTCACAGAAAGGGATTTTTTGTTTTGTTTCGTCTAACATCCTTATCGCGCTAACATCTTCTGCACAAGCAGGGAAGATGTGTTACTCAGTAAGAACAAAAAGCCGAGGGAGAGAAACGCTGCAACGCCAGATAAAATCACCGAGGTCACATTTTTTTCCCCGACTGAATTTTTCTTCTTTTCTTCTGCCACTGAGCTCTGAGAGAGAACTTCTAAAGACACAATTACACACACACACACACACACACACACACACCACTGCAGCCGCCTAATGAAGAATAACTTACAGACCAACAACCAGCTGATTATTCAAAGACAACAATGTGAGGACATCATTATGGTGCTACACGCCTCTGCCGCCCTGTTGTCGTTGTCTGTTAAATTTGTGAAGTGTGTGTCTGTCTCAGCTTCTCTTCTTCATGTCTAACTGTGCACTGGTTTGCTCCCTCTATTAGTCATACCTTGTGTTAAAGGAGCCTCTGGGCCCCTGTTGGTACGTATGTCTGTATGTGTGTGTGTGTGTGCTATTAAGAGTTAAGCCATGAGTCCTGTCAAAGCCTGGAGGAGACACGCGCACATGCACATACACACACACACAAACGCACACACAGACAGAAGCTCATTTGCAAAGGATGTTTGACAACTAAAAAAACAACAACAACAACAGGACAAACAAGGCGTGAAACACAAAAAAAAGATGTTATACAGTACAAGGCTTTGGGTTGTGTGTGTGTGTGTCTGTGTGTGTGTGTGTATCTGAATCCTCTGTGTTGTGGCCTTATTTGGGCTCATTCACAGTAAACAGATGAGTTAGAGAGAGTGTGTTTATCTGGTGCCGTGGGGCTGGAGGAGTTTTAAGAAACGTGGGAAAAACAGAGAGGAGGCAGAGCAGCTGCAATACAATGATCTGTTTATCACTTCCCCATCCTGCCTCCCTCCCTCCCTCCACCCATCTTCTCCTCCTCCTCCTCCTCCTCCTCCTCCTCTTCCGATCGGACTACTCGCTTCTCCTCTTCAGAGCGCTTTAAAGTTAACACCACTTTTTTTGCTTCATATTTAATTTAATTTTTTTTTATTCAACCGCTCATCTTCCCCAGTCCAAATAAGACGCAGTAAAGACAATGTATGTGTATGTATGTGTGTGTGTGTGTGCGCAACGAGGAGAACACAATGGGCCACAATAACCATGGAGTTGTGGTTCTCATCAGCTCACAATGCTTTAATTACGGCCTTAAAGATAGCGCCTCCAATAAATGTTTAGAGGCTGATGTAAAGAAAGGCGCCGCAGTTTCCTGTGGGCAGATTTCTCCATTACAAATCGTACTTTCAGAGAGGAAGATAAAGTCAGACTGTAAAATGGAGAGAGAGAGAGAGAGAGAGAGAGAGAGAGAGAGAGAGGAGGCGACGGTGGAACTGTGACTGTGTCTGAGAAGACGATTGAAGCACTTTGGTTACTGAAATCCCAATTCGCCAAACACTTAGGTTTACTACGCTATACCTCGCCAACGCGAGGTATAGCGGCAGGTACTCAGATTAGATAATGGTACGAGTCAAAAATGTCAACCTGGTCATCGTCAGGTAATGGGATCAATGGGATTAATAAAAAATATCATGGCTCGCCCCCTAATGGCTATGGCGATATTTAAGTCTGGACACAAAGTGGTGCCACGGCCTCAGAGTGATTCCACAACAGTGGCCTTATTCTATATTTTCCTTAACATCAGAAACATAACTTTTTACCGGTCTATAAAATGAGATACTGGCAGTACACTCAGTACTGACATACACAATTGTTCCTTCAGTATGTTTGTTTATGCCGTATGTTGGTAGGTGGTTTAGAAAACAGCCGTTGGCCCTAATAGAATTATCGTCGCCATGTCCATAGTTGCTCTCACTAATTTGTGCTAATGGCTTTTTGACAAGATTTGAAGTAATAAGCTACTTCTGGGTTTGACGGCGCCGACGACACAAATTAATAAAAGGCTCGAAAAGCAGCGTTGGTTTTTGCATGAGAGAAATATAGAAGATCAGCAGTGGGGGAAAAGAGGGTGGAGGGTGGCGATGATGTGTAGGATTGTTATGATAACGGTTTGATCCTCCTGTATCAGGATGTGTGTGTGTGTCTGTGTGTGTGTGTGTGTGTGAGAAAGAGAGAGTATAAATCTGTACTTCCTCATTCTCTTCCAGGATTGCACATCCTTCCCACACGGGCTTTTGTTTTGGTATGAACAAACAGTAATCAGAGCAGGAAAACCCAGTGGGGGGCAGAGAGAGAGAGAGAGTGGGTGAAATTATTTCTGCGGATGAGATGGGGGTGGGGAGGTGGAGTAGGGGTGGGGGGGTGGGGGGGATTACCCTGAAGGGATCATTGAAAGCTGATTGAAGGCCGTGGCAGCACTGTAGCATGTGACTGCTCATGTTCACATTATGGTGCCATCAGGATCATGGCGTGTTTCTCTCTAACACCCTTTAATTAGCAAAGCTGCTACCAAAGCTCTGTACGCGAACGTGTATGTGTGTGTGTGTGTGTGTGTTTCTATCTATCACACACAGTGTCCTGACATGATAACAGCAAACGGAGGAAGTTTGACGCCAATGTTCTCACCCTCTAAAACAGGTCTCCTCGTTCTGCTGGGCCAGAAGCCGAGATGGACACAACATCACCACAGGTGATTTGTGGTGATGTGTTTATGTAAATGACTGATGGTTATTTACACCGCACACATGTGTAATGAGTGACAACGAGCTGTAACCATGGGAACAGGACAGGGGCGGTGAACCGCGCCGGGGTTAAGGTCGGGTTCGGACCCAAAAAGTGATGAGATCTGTGTCAGGTTCTGGTCTCCGCGGCTCAGGTCCGGACCGGAAAAACCCGGGCTGATCTTCGCTGTGGTGTTTCTGTGTGCAGTGTTTGGGAAGTATGGCGAGTGGCAGCGGGAGCGAGAGCGCAGGTACACGGTTCTTCCTCTCCGAGGGGAAAGGGATTGTGAGAGAGTGAGGGAGATAAAGAAAGGAGAGCAGGGTTTTCAGCTGATCCACTTCCTCCCTCATGTTGGCTCTCATTTCTCTTGGCTGGAAACTGGCTACGGGGCTGGAATACCGATGACGGGTTCTCCACGCCTCCCCCTCCCTCCTCCTCCTCATCCCTTCTTTCTCTGGTCCTCACCCCGTCCGCTCATCCTCTCCACACATACTCCACATTCTGTCTGCTCGACCGATTTCCTGCCTCCCTCCCGTCCCCCCCTTCTTACCCTCCATCCCGGCTCTCTCCCGTCGCAGCTGCACTTCGCCGACCCAAATCTCATCCCTCCTCTCCTCTCCTTCTACCCGTCTCTCCATCTGACCTCGCTCTATCTCCCCCCGCTGCTCAGTCTATCACTCACCCGCTACGTTACCCAGCTCTTCTCCTCCTCCCTCCTGCCTTTTCTTCTTGCCTTCAGCGACCGACGTCTTTCTGCCCTCTCTCATTTGGCGTCCTCCTCCTGTCCTCCTCCTCCGTTCCGCCTCTCATCACCTTTTCATTTCCCCGTCTCCGTCTAGGCCCTGGTGAACTGGTACCTGGTCTATATGGGTCACGGGGGTGATGAGACGTGAAATCAGGGGTGTGCATGTGACAGTGTTCTTGTGAATGGGATGGGGAGACAGATGTCCCACCGTTTAATGAGACATTTCGCAAAATTCGGAGTTGTGCATAAAAACCACTTGTTCACTTGTCTGGGTTAAAATAAGGACTTCCTCAAAACTCGTCGTCACCTTCATCGTCATGGTTACGGTAATGGTCAAAGGGATATCGCCTCACAAAAGGGATATAACCTTTAACAAGTAGATTCTTCAACCTTTTCAACAATATTTTCCATGAAGTCAGTTTTGAAAAGGCTGATCATGTGATCAGTATGTGTCGTATGTTCTCGTACATCGACGTCCTTTATAAAAAAACAGGCTCGTAGGGTCGGATCTGTTACATTTGCATAATGGACTCCAGTAATGTTATTGTTGTGGAGGCGCTCAGTCTCCACATTATGCATGACTGCACCGAACTGATCATGTTCATTTAAAGCTAAGTATAATGCTAATGCTAATGCGGATGCCGCTGATGATGAATACGTAGCTGTGAATATATCAAATATATGTGAGAGACCTGGCGCGACATATCAGCACATATTTAATTATCAATTACACGCTGGCGTTCAATTCATACACATGTTCAAGGTCGTTAGGCTCAGATCACCAATTACACTTTGTTACATGAATCTGTGTCGTGCTGTAAACAGAGGGAGTCTGTCCTGGAATTTCTTCAACTCGGTCCCCGGCTGTTTCACTGGCTGTTATGTTATGACAGTGTTATGTTATGATAGTGTTACGTTATGATAGTGTTATGTTATGATATTACCATCTCATTTTATTTCCATAGCATTCATTCATTTATTTATTTTTGTACTTTTGGTCAATGTTGTTGTTTTATTTTTGATTTTTAGATGGTGGCACTGTTCCTGCCTGTTGGAGTGTGTTTGTGTTTTGGATGTTAGTGTGGTGCAGTTAGGTTTAGTGTAGAAATGAGCAGTTTGGTGCTGTGTGTAACGGACTGAATTACTTGTTTCAATCTGCCACTGCCCCTGAGGAGGTGAATTTTCATTTTATTTGCCAGATAAACATTTGGTTTTGTATTTAGTTGTCAGCTTTTCCAAGTAAGTGCACCATTATTTCTTCCAGTCGGGGTTTTTTTTGGTTCAGTTAAGTGTTTTTCTTTCTTTCCAAGGTGAAACTCTTTTCTTAAGATGTAAAACACAAACTGTATCTGAGCGACACTCAAAGCAGCACAAACAAAGATTTCAAAAAGGTGCAACAGTAATAAAGATGGATACTCACAGTAATCAGCAGACCGGTTCATCAGGTTCCCTTTTCTGCAGAGAGAGAAGCATGGTGTTGTGTGATGTCATTTTCATGTGAACTTTCCCTTTAACAAAATGACTTTGGTCTGTGCAGAAAACAAGTGGTGAGCCTTATAAATAACAACACTGTGGAATGATTCATCTGCTCGTACTTGTCCATTCTCTTTGAGATCTGTCGATTTCATCTCTCCCTCCGGTCGTCCTGCCCCCCCACCACACACACACACACACACACACACACACACACCACCACCCTCACCCTCCTCTCCCTCCATGCCCTGTCCTCCTTCTCTGTAATTCAGATTATTTTAATTCATATTTCATCTCTGCCATTTTATTCCAACTTAATCTATTATTCAAGGCCCGCTTTAAAAATGTAGCAGCGCGAAGGTCAGTGATCTGCACTCGCTCCTGATGGTCTCATACAAAACACAGTGCACGTGCACGTGCACGTACACACATAGACACACAGAAACAAATTGTCACAAATTGCTACACACAAGGACACACTTGGACCCAAATGCACAAAACCAGAAACAACGAGAAGTTTGTAACTTTACCTAAGCAATGACTCGACAACAACAAGGACGTGGACAGTGGAGGGAGTAGCACATGCAGGCAGTGAGAGTAACGATCAGCAGGTGTGGACACTCAGCAGTCAGAGTAACGATCACCAGGTGTGGACACTCAGCAGTGATGGTAAGGATCACCAGGTGTGGACACTCAGCAGTCAGAGTAACGATCAGCAGGTGTGGACACTCAGCAGTCAGAGTAACGATCAGCAGGTGTGGACACTCAGCAGTCAGAGTAACGATCAGCAGGTGTAGACACTCAGCAGTGAGAGTAAAGATCAGCAGGTGTGGACACTCAGCAGTCAGAGTAACGATCAGCAGGTGTGGACACTCAGCAGTGAGAGTAACGATCAGCAGGTGTGGACACTCAGCAGTCAGAATAACGATCACCAGGTGTGGACACTCAGCAGTCAGAGTAACGATCACCAGGTGTGGACACTCAGCAGTCAGAGTAACGATCAGCAGGTGTGGACACTTAGCAAATCAGATGAGACACTGACAAAGACAGACAAGGCACCAACAGGAAGACAAGAAACACCTTACCGAAATGAAACCAGGAAGTGCAACTAAACATAAACTAACAAGCGTGAGCGTAACAATAAGCTGGCTGTGCATAACACAAATACTCTGAACCCGACTCAGTAACACATGCATCATGAGCATGAAGCTTTTCCATATTCAAGTCAAGTGAGAGACATTAAAAGCAAAGAAAGACAAAATGCACTGAGAGCAAAGACATGTGGAGCTGATGTGCAGTCAGACATGAAACCCACTTTGTTTACTAATCTAAAACCCAAGCACCAAGACCAAAACAGATTCAATGGTATCTCAGGAAATTATGTCTAAATGCATCAGAATGCCAAAACAAACTCTATTTGAAAATTATTTTTAAAAATATATTTATCTTTTTGTACATCAGTGTGAAATATAAAGATACTCACAGGAAGTATAAAAAGTTTTGGGGCGGCGGCTGAGGAGTTTGTTTGACTTCCTAATTTCTAATTTCCGTGTTTGACTCCAAAGAGAGCGGGTCATCAACCAGAGAGACGTTTGTGAGGAAACGCGCGGGGTTGGGGGGGGGGGGGTGTGATAAAAAGATGAGCGGTGGAAAAGATGGGACGAGGGTTTGGACAGATGCTGCTGACAGAGCTGGGTGAGCTGGAAGGAGCAGAGAGAGCAGAGATGTGGAAGAGTCGAACGTACTGCGTGCAAAGTAACACAAACGCATGTACAACACAACTGAGTGGCGGATCACAGGGTTAAAGAGGATGATGAGGATGAATAATTTAAACAGGCGGGTGACGAGCCTGCAGCCTCCTGCTGTGTGTTTCACTTTGAAGCCCACACCCGAACACGTAATGTACAGAAACCATCACCCACCTCCCTCCACCTCTCCTCCACGCCACTATGCACTGAATTCTAATTGCCAGCCAATTAAATGTCAGTACCTGTCACCATGACACCTCATTAGCGAATCAGCGGGAAGCTTTCGGGGCGGCGTGTTTTCAGGCCTGAGCGTTATTCTGTGGATGCATGGTGCCACGATGTCTCCAGCGGATCGCTGACCCGACCGTGTGCACGTCTGTGTCTGGGAGTGCTGCTACTAGCAAAAATGGAAATTGTTTTTTTCTTTCTTACCTTGCGAGCGTGCATGCATATCAATGAGACGAATGTGAGCGCTGGTTCCCGGGGTTTGGGATCTGCAGTTGCCTTTGAAACCATTTTCATCTGTTTGTAGGGGAGATTGGCTCCATACCCGACTACACATTGTCTGGCGATGCAGGGAAGTGGATTTGACACCTTGCCAGAGAGGGAATGATCCAGATGAGCATGCTGGGAGAGAGACACTCAGCAGTGAGGGTAACGATCAGCAGGTGTGGACACTCAGCAGTCAGAGTAGCGATCAGCAGGTGTGGACACTCAGCAGTCAGAGTAGCGATCAGCAGGTGTGGACACTCAGCAGTCAGAGTAGCGATCAGCAGGTGTGGACACTCAGCAGTCAGAGTAGCGATCAGCAGGTGTGGACACTCAGCAGTCAGAGTAGCGATCAGCAGGTGTGGACACTCAGCAGTCAGAGTAGCGATCAGCAGGTGTGGACACTCAGCAGTCAGAGTAGCGATCACCAGGTGTGGACACTCAGCAGTCAGAGTAACGATCAGCAGGTGTGGACACTCAGCAGTGAGAGTAACGATCAGCAGGTGTGGACACTCAGCAGTGACAGTAACGATCACCAGGTGTGGACACTCAGCAGTCAGAGTAACGATCAGCAGGTGTGGACACTCAGCAGTCAGAGTAACGGTCAGCAGGTGTGGACACTCAGCAGTCAGAGTAACGATCAGCAGGTGTGGACACTCAGCAATGACAGTAACGATCACCAGGTGTGGACACTCAGCAGTCAGAGTAACGATCAGCAGGTGTGGACACTCAGCAGTCAGAGTAACGGTCAGCAGGTGTGGACACTCAGCAGTCAGAGTAACGATTATCAGGTGTGGACACTCAGCAGTGAGAGTAACGATCAGCAGGTGTGGACACTCAGCAGTCAGAGTAAAGATCAGCAGGTGTGGACACTCAGCAGTCAGAGTAACGATCACCAGGTGTGGACACTCAGCAGTGATGGTAACGATCAGCAGGTGTGGACACTCAGCAGTCAGAGTAACGATCAGCAGGTGTGGACACTCAGCAGTCAGAGTAACGATCACCAGGTGTGGACACTTAGCGAATCAGATGAGACACTGACAAAGACAGACAAGGCACCAACAGGAAGACAAGAAACACCTTACCGAAATGAAACCAGGAAGTAACTAAACATAAACTAACAAGCGTGAGCGTAACAATAAGCTGGCTGTGCAAAACACAAATACTCTGAACCCGACTTAGTAACACATGCATCATGAGCATGAAGCTTTTCCATATTCAAGTCAAGTGAGAGACATTCAAAGCAAAGAAAGACAAAATGCACTGAGAGCAAAGACATGCAGAGCTGATGTACAGTCAGACATGAAACCCACTTTGTTTACTAATCTAAAACCCAAGTACCAAGACCAAAACAGATTCAATGGTATCTTAGGAAATTATGTCCAAATGGATCAGAATGCCAAAACAAACTATATTTGAAAATTATTTTAAAAAATATATTTATCTTTTTGTACATCAGTGTGAAATATAAAGATACTCACAGGAAGTATAAAAAGTTTTGGGGCGGCGGCTGAGGAGTTTGTTTGACTTCCTAATTTCTAATTTCCGTGTTTGACTCCAAAGAGAGCGGGTCATCAATCAGAGAGACGTTTGTGAGGAAACGCAGGGGGGGCGGGGAGGGGGGATATGTGGGGGGGGGTAAAAGATGATAAAAAGATGAGCGGTGGAAAAGATGGGACGAGGGTTTGGACAGATGCTGCTGACAGAGCTGGGTGAGCTGGAAGGAGCAGAGAGAGCAGAGATGTGGAAGAGTCGAACGTACTGCGTGCAAAGTAACACAAACGCATGTACAACACAACTGAGTGGCGGATCACAGGGTTAAAGAGGATGATGAGGATGAATAATTTAAACAGGCGGGTGACGAGCCTGCAGCCTCCTGCTGTGTGTTTCACTTTGAAGCCCACACCCGAACACGTAATGTACAGAAACCATCACCCACCTCCCTCCACCTCTCCTCCACGCCACTATGCACTGAATTCTAATTGCCAGCCAATTAAATGTCAGTACCTGTCACCATGACACCTCATTAGCGAATCAGCGGGAAGCTTTCGGGGCGGCGTGTTTTCAGGCCTGAGCGTTATTCTGTGGATGCATGGTGCCACGATGTCTCCAGCGGATCGCTGACCCGACCGTGTGCACGTCTGTGTCTGGGAGTGCTGCTACTAGCAAAAATGGAAATTGTTTTTTTCTTTCTTACCTTGCGAGCGTGCGTGCATATCAATGAGACGAACGTGAGCGCTGGTTCCCGGGGTTTGGGATCTGCAGTTGCCTTTGAAACCATTTTCGTCTGTTTGTAGGGGGAGATTGGCTCCATACCCGACTCCACATTGTCTGGCGATGCAGGGAAGTGGATTTGACACCTTGCCAGAGAGGGAATGATCCAGATGAGCATGCTGGGAGAGACGACTAAGAGCAATGGCCTCTTGCCTCATCGCTGAGTCCTGTTTCACTTTCATTCCCGCAGAGCTTCATCTCTCACTGAGCGTGTTTTTTTTTTGGGTTTTTTTTTATATCAACCCCCAAATGCATTCAAATAGCGACGTATCTTAAACCGCCACATACTGATCCTCGACGTAAATTAGATTTTTAAAAAAAAGATCAGGACCTGCATGAATGAAAGGAATGAATCATTCCTTTCTTCCAGCTGCACAACAGGGACCACTTTAAAAGTCATTACATTTTGGTATTTGCTTTATACAGTCAATATTACTCTTGTTAAAGACCGACCAGTCTCGCTGAATGTGCATAACACAACACGCCACTATGATCTTTTTATTTACAGCCATGGCAGTATCTCTTGTCCTCATGCGATGGCCTGCTGAATGAGCTACAAAACAAACATCCACCCGGGGAAAAGGGCAGTGCCAGAATCATTGTGCCGCCTTGAAAGGAGTCAGCTGTGGTAATTGGAACAGCTTATAAAAACTTGACCTGCAAATCTGGATCGGTCTTTTTGGTTTAGTGGCAACGTCACCCGAGCAGCTGCCACCAAAACGATGTAACGCAGTTCTTTTTAACAGTGCTGTTCAGTTCCTGCGCTGGAGATTCATGAATTATTCCAACACAGAGAAATCTTGGTAGTGGTCGATGGCTACACATACTATTTGTTAGTTAGTTTGTACTGTGCAGCACAATTTATAATCCTACACCCAGCAGAGTTTAATTTGGGAATGTCTTTCCTCTCGGTCATCTTCAGGAAATTATACACAACCTGAACAAAATCTTGGACGGATAAAATAACTCCGCCCACTCTCACGGCGCGAACCAAATGGTGGCCGCCGTTGACTTGTAAACGGCGACTAGCGGTCCAAGTGTCATTCGCCCTGCCTGCTCAGCTGTCAGTCCGCCCACTCACAGGCTTGGCACAGGAAAGATTTATAACATACCCCAAAAGACATGATGTTCTTAATTGGTAAAAAAAAAAAAAAAAAAAAAAACTGCCAATAGATACTGAAACTTTTGTAAATTCAGCAAAAGAGGAAGTCGGGTGAGAGAGTTGAAGCGAGGATGCCGTTAACGTTGCTGGATGTTGACAAAGGAGATCGCCTTTCACTTCCTGTGACAAACCCAGCAGATCTTTTTAACGCATGGCGCTGCTGACGACAACTTTAACGTTTATTTCCATAAACTGTGGAAACAGTTTGATGCTGCTGGGTGTCCTGCGATGGTTGTTGGAGTCGGAGGAGTCAAACACCACCACTGAGTATTAGTATGGACTGATGGGGACCTGCTCAGTTGTTCTTCTCGCCTCCTTCAGACTGTTGTTTCTGTAGATCGCTCTCTGTCCTCTCCTGGTAGCTGTTCTTGACCATTCGCCATTGTCCTCTTTACCTCCCACTGGACAGACATAACGTCCTCCTCATCCCAAAGCCCTCAGAGCTTTCGTCCTATTTAAGAAGGGATTTGAAGGCTTTTGGTGTCCAGAGCTTTTAGTCTGAAAAACATTTTGTTTTTCTTTGTGGTCCATGCACAAAGGCACTGAAGTAATCTGTAGTGCCGCGCGAGTGCTGTTTTTCGGCGTCCCACAGGGCGAGTATGCGCCTGTGCATTCATTAGCCATCGCACATGCTCGAGAAAGGTTTCCGCTCGACAACAAAGAGGGATGAAGTCATGGAGGAAGAGGGTGATGGAGCTGCGACGGTCAATTCATGTTCTCCACCGAGGCGACAAGTTGAAACCTGACAGTGACACATTATCACCGTCTCAAGACACACATGTTTATTGACACAAGCATCAGACACGGAGCAACATTCATATGATGCCGTGTTCGTGTTTATATCTCCGGGTTTGGTCTTCACCCACTGTAGCAACTAGTTATTTCTGGTGTGTCGTTTTGGTGCTTGGTAGGTCAATCTGCACCTGTCTGCTGGACACATGTCTGTCTGCTGGACACATGTCTGTCTGCTGGACACATGTCTGACGAACAATTTCATGTTTCACTCTAAAGTGTAGCTTTGATGTAAGACTTTCATTGGGGTTGTGGTTTGTAACATGATCCTGAATGAACTTTTTCCCCACTTTTTTGTGTGCAAAGTCACTCAACAACATCAACAACAAATGTGGGAGGACTTTCTAGCGTACTCTCCCATATAATTTGTACACATCGTTACCGGATATGTAGTAAACTTTAACCCTTTAACTGTGACCTAGCCTTTGATGCTAAAAACAAAAAACACACTGCCTTCCTTCATGATGAGGTCGACAAGACAGTGAACAGAAACTGTGAAGTCGACAGCTGAAAGACACTAGAGTGACAATTAAATCGCACACGAGCCCTTTCACATTAAACACCGTCATTTAATTGTCACTTAATTGTTCTGTTGTCACGTGTTAGAATAACATGCATGAAAACATACATCACACTGTGACAACACACACACATACACACAAACACATGCACATGCACACGCACACACACAACACTTTGTTGCTAAGCGGTCGAGAGAGAGATGACATTCAAAGGCCCAGAGTGAGGCTGCCGTGATCGGCACGTCGCGCCCTGAGCTCGCCCGCGGCAACAAATCAGATATCCTGCTCTGCAGACCCCCCCCCTCCCCCCACTGACGACGACCAGCTGAGTGTGACTCACTCACACCGCCTCTGGCCTCGCTGGTCACTGCGGTTTTAGCCCTCACAGACACGAGTCAGCCCAGCTCCTCTCTGTTCAAAGTCAATGGGAGCACAGAGCAACAAGCAAACTGCTGATGCATGCGTTGCATGTTGTGTGTTCACATGACAGTTCATGTGTGGTATGATCATTTGTCAGCAGTAATGCAGGAGCTGAGTCTTTTTTTTTTTTTCCTCTTCCACATCACGCAGCTCCACATAAATGATTTCAAATCCTGTTGTTTCCATTGAGTCGTTAATGTCAAACGAGGCGGGCGGGCGATGAAGCTAAAGATGTAAAGATGTGCGTCTGGGGTAGAGACATCTTTGTGTGTTTGTTTGTGCAGCTTCTGAGTTATGGTTTCAGTTGGCCGCAGTGTTTGAAATGAAAAGCTGACCTGAGATCCTGACCTGACGACCTCAGGGACACCGACTGAGGCCTGACTGTAAACACGCGTCAGAACCGCCGTCACGTGTCGCCGACTGTCAGAGTCAATCAGCAGTTATTCCTCTGACACCCGCTTGTTCTATTGATTTGTAGAGGCGAGTAAACTCGGAGCACTCACACACACACACACACATGCAGTAGACGACACACACACACACACACACACACACACACATAAACTAACAGAATAGGGGGGCCTCTTGGGGTCTATTGTTATTAGGTGTTTCGAAGAAAGGTCCCGGCCACATGTCTATCAGAGCCTGTGCAGGAAGGAAAACAGGAAGTACCCTGGCTGAGAAGACGCACATGTGCACAGGTGTACGAGCATATACACAAAAACTGTTGTTTACATCTGTCTGCATTAACACCCCCCCCCCCCCCCCCCCCCCCCCCCCCCCCCCCCCCCCCCCCCCCCCAGACCTCCTTGAGTTTCCCAGTATCCCTGTCTCCCTCATCCAGTGCCTGTGTCCACCTTCACTTTCCAAACTTATTAAAACCCATAGATGTACTGTGTGTGTGTGTGTGTGTGTGTGTGTGTGTGTGTGTGTGTCGCTGTGTAGTTTAATGTCTAACTAACTAGCCGTACATTATTACAGGGGGGGGGTTTATGAAAGTTTGTGAAGTGTAACTGCGATGACTAAATGTTGATTGTACTTCCTGTTATTGCTTGTAATGATGTGAGTGTGTGTGTCGCTCATTAGGAGCGCACCACGACGTGTCCCAGTGCACGTCTCACACTGAGCAGCTCTACACTCTATACTCTTATAATAATACTGCTCACAGGTTTACAGACACCCGAGCAAGCGGCAGGGGAAAAGAGGCTTTTAATGGAAAGGAACCTCCAGCAGAGCCAGGCTCTGGGTGGGCGGCCATCTGCCTCGGCCGACTGGGCTGTGGGAGAGGGAGAGAGTGGGAGATGGAGAGAGTGGGAGATGGAGATGGAGATGGAGAGAGAGAGAAGTTCCTTCCACATTGTTCATGATTTAGTGGGGTGGTGAGGTTAAACAGGAAAACACCTGTTCGGTCCTGGACGCTCCACTGATGAGTGATGCTGGCTCAGCGCTTTAGCTGGCTTAGCTTTCTGATGTTCTCTTCATCCATCTCCATATGTTGGTTAGACCATTATTGTGTTTATTATTATTGGATGACCTCTTCATTGGTTCATTGATTAAAATGTCATGGATGATGATGTGAAGCTTCAGACACAAATCCTGAGCCTGAGGCTTTTTGCAGGACAATCATTGTATATATATGTACACACACACACACACACACACACACACACACACACAAACACACACACACACATATAATGTATGTTACGACTTTTAATTATAGCTGATGAGTTAAAACCGTTAAAGCGTCAGGTGGAGATGGATTTTTTTTTTTAGTGTTTGCGTTAACCTCAGGAGCTCACGAGCCTCAGCTGATGTAAACAAACCAGAAATGGAAAAAACGTATATTTTGCATATGTGCTGTATCAGAGGGGGGGGGGGGAAAGAAAAAAAACCCGGGTCGAATCGTATCGGTGCCGGTGAAGAAAATAACAAGAGTATTTTATTGTGACAGGTGGTTTGCAGAGGGAGGGAGAGAGAGAGAGAGGGAGGGAGAGAGAGAGAGGTCTATTTGACACTTGCGGATGAGAAATCATGTGACAGGACGGAGAAGGTTGTAAACCATCTTCCTGATTGCGTTGAGCCCGGCGAGGCAGCGCCACAGATTAGCCTTGGAAATAGCGGCGTTTCCTCTCCGCCTCCCTCCTCTGTCCATCACTGACTTGCCAGCTGTCAGATGCTGCTGTCATCCTCAGTCATCCCTTCATCTGTCTCTCTAATGGGAATCCCCCTCTCTTTTCTCCTCACACCGCCCTGACTTCAACAATCCCTCGCTCTCTTCCCTCCTCCTCCTCCTCCACTCTGTCCTATTTCCGTCTGTCTCTCCACCTCCGCTGACACACATTTCTGCGCTGTCCTATTAATTCCCGTTATATAAAAGCATATTTTTTCTTATTATTATAATTATTTAACGAGGTTCGGAGAAAAAGGGCTTTTAATGTGTCTGTGTTTTAATGTGTGTGTGAGACATGCGTGACCTTTGCCCCTTGTTGTCTCTGTTTGATACAGTGATGTGAGAAGCGGGTCACGACTGGAGGCTTGGCCCGGTTCGGAGAGGTCCTCCGTCTGTCTGCAGAGGTAAAGACGCTCTCCTCCTTCCTCTCCACTTCCTGTCTGCACAACGCTAAACACGCCTTCTGCTCCAGACAGGAAAACAACATGAAGCTAACTCACATTACCCACAGTGCATCCATGCATCATGTGACTCACACTATATTTCCATTCACAACACAAACACCAACGTGCATTTTGTACTATGACTGCGTTTGCATGCTGGTATTGTGTTGTGTTCTGTGTGTGTGTGTGTGTGTGTGTGTGTGTGTGTGTGAGGAAATCAAATTGATTCCCTCGTATCGCTATTGTTAAGCTGCCAGTTACACACATTTACACCTGACATCAACCGGTCATGTTTTAACAACATGACAGGTCATTTTATTTCAAAATATTTTGCTCAACTTTTCATGAATGAACTGATCATATTTGTGGTCAAAGGTCAAGGTCACGTTGTAGTTTGCCCACGCATCGGTAATTATCACACAGTGTTCAGCAGGAAGTGATGAGCTAACGCACCATTAGTTCATCCACCGAAATAAATTAACGAAAATTAACAAACAAAAAAAAAACACAACTCAGGTACGTCATGTCTGCCAGAGCTGCGCAGGAATATTATTAAAGACACATTTAACAGCGGGGGAATTTGTGGATCTTCTCGTGATGACATCTTCCCAGTCGGCCAGGATCAATAGTCTCTCCAGCAGCATCTTGAACCTGATCAGCTGCAGTCACAGTTGCACTGTGGGGAGTTGTCAGTCAGACCTGGAATTATCGAGCGCAGGCCATCATCACCGCTAATGTGCAGCTGGAAAAGATGGCAGCGACATCATCATTATCAGCGTTCCGTCGCTGATGTTGTCGCCGTGACCTTCGCCGTTCACCGGTTTAAGTCTTTTCAAGTGGAACACGCCGACGCGCCTGCTGGTCGCTGGTTTTCCCTGTCATCTCTTCACCAGCGCGCAGCTCCGATCCATCAGCTTCACGCGTGGCCTCCCGCCCCTCGCCTGGCGCCGGCTACGCTCCAAATGATGTTTGAGCAGGATTCAGGGCTTTTCTGTTTCTATCCCTGATGCATGTGAACGACCTGTTTGTCTGCACCGCTCTGGATGTGTGTGTGTGTATGTGTGTGTGTGTGTGTGCAGTTGTGTGAGGCGATGTGTAAGGGTGTGTGTAATGAGGTGATTTTTATTCGTCCTCCCTGTCCTCTTGCCCTGTCAAGACCACAGATTCAATTTGTGTGTGTGTGAGAGAGAGAGAGAGAGATCCGTGCCAGAGGATTCTCATCTCTGAGCCTGGAATGGGAGATGGATGTGGAGATGAATGCTATTTCTGCCAGGCCGTGTGTTTACCTCTGTGTGTGTGTGTGAGGGCGAGGAGATGGAGAGCTCAAACCCAGCAGCTTGGCAGAAGCTGGCGAGTGAGAGAGCGAGTGGAGAAGAGGTTGAGGAAGAGATGGAGGAGGGAAACGGGGCATGGACGAAAAAAGAAGGGGGTGAGTGGTTGGTTTGGGAGAAGTGGAACAGGAGGGCAGGTACACGGCGGAGGAGTGAGTGATACACACGCACAAAAACATGTGCGAGAAACTGGTATCTGAAAAAAATATAACGCCCCCCAGTGATGAAATACAGCGTGTGCATATTTACAAAACACACGTCCAGCTGCTGTGTCAAACTGATGTTGGACACGACCAGAGTCATGCTGGTGAACCTCGAGATACAAACAACGCCGCCGCTTATTTTATCGTGCAGTGCCTCCGGTGGTCTGGAGAACAACAGCGCCCCTTTATTCTCTGCACAATGTTAAACTCACATGGCGTCAGTTTTACAAGCTAAATGTTTGTTGTTGTTGTTTTTTTTCCACATTGTCAGTCGAAAGGTGCAATAAAACACACATTAGACAGATAATAAACTACGCCCCCTCCTGAGTGATCAATCACACTGCGGTTAGGACTCAGTAGTTTATGTGGCATAATCACAGGATGGCTGCTGAGGGGCTGTTAGCAGATGCTGACAATGTCAGACCGTTGGACACAGCAAATCCTATTTCCTGTCCCGTAACGATGATTTCATTTAATAAGCGGGGGAGGCCTAATAGCCGTTTGTCACATTCACTTTCGATGGACGGTTAATATTTGGGTGTTTATTGTCGTTGGGTCTTTTCGTGGTCCAGATTTTTCTCTTCACGCCACTATGACACATTAGGTCTCAGACCAGGACCTCCATCAGTGTCCACTCCACATCTCCTGGTCCTGTCTGCAGACCACACCTCCCATCCGTCTCACCGATTTCCCCAAGAGTGAGGATTTGACTTTCACGTCACATTTGATGTGACAATGTGAGACAAAGAGCCCACAGCCTGGTATGAGATCATGAACATCACGTAAGTCCTCCGAGGTCCCTCAGGGTGGACGTACGCTCTGATAAACATCCAAACCAGCGGCGTCCAAGCAGCACGCAGAGCAGATTCATCCTGGTTTATCGATAAGGGACAGCAACAGCATCCTTCACATTTCAGCACTCAGCCAGCATCAGCACCACGTTCTCATCATCATTTCAACCCCTGAGTGCTAACAGTTGCTACATGGAGCATCTGGAAACGTCAATATACATCAGCGTGGTCTAGGTTTAATAACACATTTGTAAAGCAGCAAAAAGCCTGAGTTCCGCCGCTGTCTGCGTGGGTTACAATTGGCTACAGTTGAGACCATATGTCACACAAATCGTTGTGAGGATGTTACCTCACAACAACTTGTGCATTTTACACTTTGCACCATCTACAGCAGCATTAAAACCTTTCAAGCCATTACAAGCAATCGCATACCAAAAAGTCTCATTTAAACAAACAAAAAAAAGAAACTGCCACAGTAACGTTCCCAAGGAAAAGTGTCACTGTAGCATTTTTAGGTCATAAAGGTGGAAAACATGACCTTCGCAGAAGGTCGACAATTCGTTTGTCGCTGGGAGCTGAGTTTGTGTCGTACAGGGGGAAATGGGTTCAAGCAAAATTGTAAATGTGTGAAGATTGAAAATAGCTAAAAAAAAAAAAGTTTATAGACCAAGAGCTGCACTTTGTGCTGCAGTGTTGGAGACGCAGGTGCTGTTTGAGTTGAAGAGGAGCGAATGGACAATAAGAAAACAGCAGACTTGGAGTCCGGTCGATTAAAAAAAGAAAAACTGTTATGATGGCTTGTTCTTGAAATCTTGAAAAAAAAACGAGACATAGCTTTCATTCGGAGTTTTAATGAGTAGAAAATAATATTTCTCTGTGTGTCATGTTCCTGGTTGTGATGAACGTCTAAAGGACAAACTGATAGACTGATTGTTGGATTCAGAAACAATGAATGGGCATTGGTGGAAACAATAGTGCATCCTCTATGGGTTTAATCAGCTTTGTGTTGCTGATGCTGACAGCGTCCTGCCCAGAGATATTCAACTCTGCACAAAGAGACACAACACTCACCTGGATGAGTGTCTTTAAAGTTCGGTTGTGGCATTTTTCACGTCATGTAAACTCTAATTAACCCAATTAAGGCTTTTTCTGCTCTGCACACAGTCGCCTGGCGTTTGCTCTTCTTCACACATCTTCGCTTAGATGAGATGATTCGATTTGTTCTGTTTTGTGGAAGAAATCCCAGACGTCCCATAACATCCAGCGGAGGCGTATATGAAGGCGGGTTCGTTAAAACGTCTCCAGATTAAGGTGGTAATGATGTATTTACTTGAAAACAATAAACAGAGCAGATGCATTTGAGGGTAAAAAGAAAAAACCAACAACAACAACAACAACAACAACAACATGTCCTGAGAGGATCCCATCACCATCTGTGTGGCTCATTTGTCTCCACAGCGTGGCGGCGACAGGCGTATAGAGAGAGAGAGACAGAGAGAGAGACAGAGAGAGAGACAGAGAGAGAGAGAGAGACAGAGAGAGAGAGAGAGAGAGAGCTGAAGACACGACAGAGACAAGTCAACGCGGAGACCTGCTGACAGCTGAAAGAGAATAAAAATCAGCCACGTTACAGCTCGCTTTAACACAGACAGACCCACACATCCAGGCCGCGCGCACACAAGACGCCTGTGAGAGATGTGACAGACAATCGTCCGTGTGTGTGTGTGTGTGTGTGTGTGTGCGTGTGTGTGGGACGAAGGTGCTTCTTATCTATCTGAGTTTGACAAACAAGGCAAAAACGATCAACAAATACTCAGATAAGCAGAAGAGCGTGGCGGTTCTGGTTTCTTTCTGAGTACGGATCAGATTCCAGGCGCCGACAAGCTGTGGGGCAACAAAGATGATCCTCCAATGACTGATTCTCTTTTTGCAAAATTGGCACTTTGCTTGTAAGTGTCTGCAAACGCCTCCTGAAGGTGGGACTCACACGCGGGAAGACGTCCTGTGGACATAAAGCCGCCGCCAAGTCAGATCTTTTCCATTGGTTTCCACCTGAGACCATATTCAATCGTCCCTGGTACATTATTTTTAGCCCGGGTAAATAGACTAATAGAATAATCCCTCGTCTTTGCTTCAGGACCCGAATTTAAGCTCGTCACAAATCCAAAACAAAGCCCGGCTATACGACAGCGGGAACCAGAAATAAGCCGTGAGGAGGCAGTGGCGGCGGCGGCGGCGGAAAAGGAGCTCTTTTCCAGTGTCAAACAGGGTTTGGAAAATAAATCCTGTGATAGCAGGTGTAAATGTGAGGGGGTAAACAGAATAAATGTTTAATTCTAAAATATAATCGATGAAAAGTACTATTCAAGTAAACAATGGGAACAGGAAGTCATGTTTCACCACTGCACATATCCATATGTGTATATATTAGTATGTTAATGATAGCTATTATTAGTTCCAGCGTATTAGTGTGAAGGTCAAATGCTGCACACACACACTTGTGTGTGTGTGTGTGTGTGTGGTTATGTGATGTGATCTGGTCGAGCTGATAATAATGAGGGCAGATGTATAACAGTCAGCGGGAGAGGCTTTGCAGCCTCTGCATTACTGTGTTTGGAAATAAGAGAGAAAAATGTGACACCTCAAAGACAAAAGCTGCTTTTTCATCAAATGTAGTGGACTGAAGCGTTCAAGTCGCATTTTCTAAGCCTGCCACAGCTGGAATATCAAAGAGGGATCAGCCAAGAGATGACTGATGATGACCTCGTCAAAACGTCCATGTTTACCAGTCACACAGGAAACAGCTGATGGGAGGAGGCTGACACTGAAGCACTGATGGAATATGATGGCGGTCAAACTGATTATTAGCTGCTTGTTGTGTCTGAGCGGAACCGAAACTGTGAAGCTGGAGCTGCGATGCAGCTCCGCCCGCCTGCTCGCTCACTCGCTCACTCACTCACTCGCTCACTCACTCGCTCACTCACTCACTCCGGGACGTCAATCAAACTGCACTGTACGAGTCGAGTAAGCAACTCTCCATATATAGAGACAGAGAGAGCGCTCACCAACTAGTTCCCGTGTGAAGTCTGTACATATTTACGGGGCAAACCGCTCAAGCCGAAACAAGGAAGTTCATGGGAGATGTGTCGTACCATGAAAACGACGTAATTCGCAACTGACGTAACTCGAGGACCCCCTGTATATATATATATATATATATATATAAATACACACACACACACACACACACATATATATGAGGAGTCGAGAACATACAGAGGGATCGAGACTCTTTCACAAACAACAACAACACATAACAACACATTTCAGCAGGATGCACAGGACTTAGTTTAAGCAGGTCTGTGTGGTGGAGGTCAGGGACAGATAACATGAGGGTGTTATTCATAATGGAGGATCAAAATAATAAATCCATAATGATCTGTAAAGATCATTATGGATTCATCATTTAGTATAAATGGACTTATATAACAGATATAATGACGATAATGAAACATATGAGTTCATAACCCCTCCTGCCTGTCTCTCTCTCTCTCTCTCTCTGCTGCTCGCCTTCCTTTTGTGTTACCATGTGCGTTTATGTGTTGCTTGTATGTGTGTAGTGGATACGAACACACATTTATCACAACGTGCTTGCTGTGGTTCTCATGTGTGAATGTGAATGTGCAGGTGTGTGTAGTTGTGTGTAGTTGTGCGCCGGAGGCTGCGAATGATTTTTCTTGCGCACAGGCATTTTGTTTACACGGAGTCATGTTTTATGTATGGGATGCATGCAAACGCTGCAGCCGTAATGCGTGTGTTAGCGAATTGTGTGTGTGTGTGTGTGTGTGTGTGTGTGTGTGTGTGTGTGTGTGTGTTTGCATGAAGGTCTTTACAGGCCAATTCAGTGAAGCGGTGTCTTTGGGTCAACGGATTTTATGAGGTTCAGATGAAAGGTTTCGAGCGTTTCATTGGATTTGTCTCCCACCGACACCGACACACACAGACACACACAGACACACACAGACACACAAATGCAGGGTCAGTAACAATAACAACTCTTGAATCGCTGTTGCCATGGAACGACCTTGGCAGTGTTGCTGTGCGTTTGTATGAAGCTCCAGCTTGATGAGGTGTCGACCTCTGCCACCACACGGTCGACTGGTGTCAGCCTCGACCCTCACGTCACAGAGCTGCTTTACCACACACACACACACACACGGACGGACACACACACACGGACACACACGCAATACAAGTTAGGGAGACTTACACATGATTTTATTCTCTGTCTCCATTCACTGAAAATAATGAGGCTGCTGGTTTCCATGATGACTAAACGGCTGCCCCCACCCCCCACCCCCCACCCCCCCAGCCAATGAAGTAGCAGACACTTGCTCATTACAGCTTACGGAGGCATGGACGCATTGATGTCTACATACACACACTCACGCACATGCACGCGCACGTGCACACAAAGTCTGACTTCACCTAATGCTGATTTAGCAGCACACACCATCTGTCCAGAATGATTAACCTTTCCATCAATCACAGGTTTCTCCATTTTCCACACGCATTTATACACACGCACACACAGACACACACACACACACTTGGCGGCTCTCACAAATTCTGATCACAACACCATCACATTCATTTACACATGAAGCGAGACATTTTGTTTTTGTCCTCAGTATTTACCGGAGCCACCAACGGATTCAAGGTTGTGGGTCAGGAAAAGCTACAAATAAATTTTGAAAATCACCTCCGTATGAACACATCCGTCAGAGTTTGAGTCTGTGTCTTGTCTTCTCATGCAAACTTAACTGACATGTGTGTGGCCCCCGCTGGCCCTCAGACCATAAACTGGCTCTCAGTGGAACTGGATTAACTCCATCACAGTAGCGACCATCTACTTCTCGTCTCTGGGTTACCGTAGAAACATGGTGATGAGCTGTGTGACAAACAATCCATTCTCACTGCGGCCAAAAAAAAAAACTAAATCCGATATAAGAAAACAAAAAACTATCACAGTTTCTGCTGATAACACAACATCGAAAACATTGTTTTTTGATATTTCTATGCATCTCTGCCAATATGTCCCCCTAAAATCCACGACTGGACCTTTAACTAATCCATCTCAATAAATGTATGACAACGTATATTATGTGCAGTGCATTTTATTTTCACCTCGTGTCGCCTGAACACACCCACTGGCTGTCTAAAGTGGAGGTTTGGGTTCTGCAAAGAGGTTGCGAGATAAACCCGCCACTGAGTGAGATGATTAATGGCAGCGGAAAGAAAAAAAGAACCGGTTCTGGGCAAACGGGAGGGGGGGGGGGTATTATTATATTATTAAACGGGATTGTGCAACTTGTGGGTGTTTTCATTTTAGAGGGTCACAAGCACAAACTGATTACAACCACCAAACTCAAATTGGTTTAATTATTTATCCTGTTTGTGCGTTTGTCGTACACTACGGTGTGCGTGACTCAGATTGTGAAGCTATCAGAGAGACGGCGAGAGGTTTGTATCACCGGGCTCCGTCATTTATCTCCCTGTCTCTGTCAACGCAGCAGTCACACAATTACACCGAGCGCCCAACAACTCACTGCTGTCGATCACACACAAACACACAAGGGCAGACACACAAACAGGCCCCAACAACACAGGCCAACAGGCCCACAGGGAGATGCACCGACAGCTGAGCTGCAGGAATATTTTTAACCATAATGTGTTTATCACCAAACAACAGTGAAAAAAAAAAGTGATTATAGGAAAAAGTGATTACAGGATTGTGTGTGTGCATGTGTGTGTTAGTGTGTGTGTGTGTTTGGGCAAGCGCTCAGCGGACACACTGATGTTGCTTTTACAGCATTTTACAGTTGGATGAATGTATCACACACTGCTGGCCGTGTGCGTGTGTGTGTGTGTACGCGGGAGCGAGCTGCTTCCAGTGGTGAGTTATGGTATTGAAGCCCCGGTCATTTGTCTGGTGAAGTTCTGAAGCCAAACTTTCCAAAAGTTTTCAGACAGGCCATAACACGGTCCAGCTACCAGAGCACATAAGCTCTGCTTTCTATTACTAAGAAATCTCTCTCTCTCTCTCTCTCTC
>JAFBJQ010001853.1:165653-227043 GCA_016785345.1 Trinectes maculatus | reverse complement strand
GAGAGAGAGAGAGAGAGAGAGAGAGAGAGAGAGAGAGAGAGGATGTTTATCACTTTAAACAGCAGCTAACTATAGCCTCTCTCTTCTTCATTACTCCCAGCAACATTTACAAAGGATGCAAAAGAGACAAAGTCTCATGTTCGAGCATTCCTGATTAAGCATCATAATTAGCTCCGTGCATTCCGATGAGGGACGCCGCGCTTTTCCTGTGCAGCAACAGCGAAATGATGTTCAAGCAAAGCAGGAGCAGCAGGAGATGTTGGGTTTGCATCGTCAGCGGAAAACGGCCCGTGACACAGCCGCCACAGCGCGGACGGAGCGGCGGATATCAGCGAGATAAACCTGCGCCAGATTAGAAGCGTTCTTCCTTTTGTTGTTGTTTGACTTGTGGCGTGGGAAGTGACAGACTCTGCCTCTACCAATAAACACTACACTGCATGGAAGTATCCTCAACTACAGCTCAGCTCAGAAAATCAGTATCCACCAAGAGAGCTCACACCACAGAGCTACACAATCCACAATACACACTGGACATATCATACGAATATTTTTTTTCTCTATATAGGGGGTCCTCGTGTTACGACGGTCGCGAGTTACGTCGTTTTCGTGGTTACGACACATCTCCCGTGAACTTCCTTGTTTCGGCTTATGCGGTTTGCCCCGTAAATACATACAGACTTTACACGGGAACTAGTTGGTGAGCGCTCTCTCTGTCTCTCAGCGCGCCTGCTGGCTCTCAAACACCTCCACAGCACAGCTAGGCTACACGGTTGATATCAGAAATCTAAAGGAAATGCTCATTACACTCACGATATCAACCCCTACGGTGTGTCAAGAGGGACAAGAGGGACAAAAGGCAATTCACCATAATAAACTCTTATTTTAGCGTGGTGTTATAGCAACATTTAGTGGCACAACTTCTTACCTACCTACAAATACATATATATGAATGTATGTTCCGACTAACGTCGAAATTCGGTTACGACACATTCTCAGGAACGGATCTCTGTCGTAACACGAGGACCCCCTGTAGTGGAAACCTCCGATTTTTTGTTTGTTTAGATTTTCGATGTTTTGTAGATATTACGACATAGAAAAAAAAAGTCTAAATAAATATCAAATATACTCCGAAGCTACTGCGACTCTGAACCACCAGAACCACCTGAGTACAGCAAGGTTAGAGTCCATGACAGACTTTCTCTGTGAGACGGTTTGCACCCGATAAATCTTTGAGTGTGACATGGCTGGGAAGCGCGCCGCTCGTGATGCCGAGCGCCGGAACATCCCACACGGCTGAGTACATGCAGAGCGCGAGTGCAGTCGAGGAAGCCGATGAATGATGCAGGACGGAAAAGAGGCCGACAGACTCTTAAAGCTCCTTCTGTGCATTCACTGCACAAGGAGGTCGAGTGCAAACCACAACTGATAGTGTATCGCTCCTTGTCGCGCATCATCAGCTGACATCATCCACCTTAGTATGAAAAGAGGTCAGGTAGGAACCAGCTGTGTCTGCATACTAACTCAACTACTCTGCATCCTCTCCTCGCCGCCATGTTCTCCACTCGCAACCGTTTGTTTACCCGAGCTTAACCCCGGCTCAGCAAATCGGACATCCTGTGCATATGTGCGCCTGTTTGCCCGTGTGTGTCTGGCAGCAGCTCCCGGTGGCCTAACTGGGTAGTTTGTCTCCTGCTACGTGGGAGGAAGTATCGCCATCAATTATAGATTGTGCTGACTGGCTGGAGAAGCCTCCGCGTGTGCGCTCTCGTACGCCGGTCGATGTTTCTGTGGAGAGCAGAGACGAGGCCGGGACGGTCGGGGTTTGGTTCCAGTAGAAAGAAGAGAGATGAGGAAAAGTCACAGATATCGACTGACTTGAAATTGTGTTAATATGATGTCACCGGTTTGACTGTGGTCTGAACCGGTGGACGTAAACAACTTTCGCCAGAGGAAACAAAGCTGAGACAGCGGCGAGCCGGGATGCGACATCAGGACATCTTCTCTCCACAAGGACATTCCAAAGTTCAGGGAACTTTTCTGCCGCTTTAAAAAAAAAACCAAACAAACGAGGTGACACATCAGCAACCTCTTTGCTTTGCTATTCATCTGTAATCAATAAGACGGGGACAGCTGCCAAGTGTCTGTGAGGAGGGCCAGACCTCTGGCTCCTCTCCACTCCTCCTCCTCCTTCACCTCCATGAAGTCCCATCCTTTCAGCTCCCGAAAAGAGAGAGAGAGAGACAGTTTTCTCACAATCTCCCCAAACAGAGCCACTTTACATCTCCCATCTTTCTTCCCAGCCTCCCTCTTCTCTCCCCGAATCACTGTTCCTCTCTCTCCTCGCCGCCTCCTCCTCCCACCCATCCGCTTCACTCTATCCGATCCCTCCATTCACCCCCCCACCTTCCCTGAAACATCTTTTCTTGCGCCCGCTCCCTCTCTTCCTCTTCACCAGCTTTCATTTCCCTGAATCCCTGTGTCGCTCCTCTACCGTCCCACATCAGTGTTGTGTTTTTTTTCCGAGGAACTCTTTTATTGAGGGCAGATTAATTAATTAGATGCAGCACTGGCTCCATGACCATTCTTAGCTCAGGCCCATCAAAGCCCCCAAGGCTGCTGTTGTGGCAGAAAGCATGAATGTGTGTGTATGTATGTGTGTGTGTGTGTAGCTACCAGTTGTGTGTATTTCTGCAGGTGTTGTGTATCCGCACCAGTGTGCGCACTAATTGGACTAGTCAAGGAAATGTGTATGTGGGCATAAATGCATGTGCACGCACACACACACACATGCATGTTCTGGGTATGTTTGATGTGTGTATGCATGCCAGGCTGTTACATAAGAGTCTCTATCTCTTCACGCCTGTAACTGGGTTGCGTTTGTTGTTATCTCAAAGAAGCCACTCTGTTGTATCATTGATGGTTTCCTAACGCCCTCCTCTCTCTCTCTCTCTCTCTCTCTCTCTCTCTCTCTCTCTGGCTCCAGGGACGACTTCTCACACCACGTCCAGAGCACTGAGCAATGAGGAAGAAAGAAAAGAGGTGCTCGTCCAATCAGAGATGCTGATGGCCACAGAAGACATGAGTAACAGCCAATCTGGCACCAGGATGACTTCCGCTCGCCAGTTTACACACAACAAATCAAAAGTGACCTCTTAATTAAACACTTGATAGACCCACGTACAGCCAATGAGGTGACGCCACCCTGATCACTGCAACTATTTCTACGCCAACAAATCCTTCACTTCTAACTCAAGTCTAACACCTAGAGCAAAAGCAACACTGACCATGCTGTGACCAGAGCTAAAGGCCTAAACCGAGTCACCGCTCATTCACTGAGACGCCGCGACATCATCAAACCCTGGTTTCCTTTCAAATGACGTCAGCCTGCGTGAATAAATGTTAGATGGCAAACATCTCTGGAATGGTTATTGCAATCAAATCCCAAATGGCCCAGAGGACGCCGCAGAGACGTGACGTTACTGGAGGTTCTTCATCCGTGGCCCTGCCCAGTACCAGCTCCTTCCTCTGTTGGCTCACGCTGCTGTCAGTGATGCGGTTGCCAATGGTTACAGCTGACTGTTGGCTGATTGAGGGGGAGAAGGGCTTTGTGTGGCTGGCAATCTGCAGCATGAACCAGCCTCCTTACGAGTCCATCCCTTCCCACATCAACAGGTAAGAGCGCTTACACGGACAGCAGGTTTATTCATAGTTTATTAATACGCGTCTTTGCCACAACAACAACCAACACTCGCATGTCTGCCAACAGCACCATCGTGGATCTGAGGCTGAACGAGAACAAGATTCGCTCGGTTCACTACTCCTCGCTCAGCCGCTTCGGAAACCTCACCTACCTAAACCTTACCAAGAACGACATTAGCTACGTGGAAGACGGAGCTTTCTCAGCACAATTCAACCTGCAGGTGAGCAGTGGCACAATGTTGATTTATGCAGGTGGGCATCTGTATGAGCATCCATGCGACTGCGTTTCCACAGACGCACCTGTACTGTCTACTGCACACGTCTGCTTTATTGTGTCTTATAGTTCTTTCAGAACACCTCTACATTTCAGAGGGAAACATAGATCATTTTTTGTTCCCTGTCTTTATTGTAAGATTTGTCAGTGTTGGAACAGAGCTACTGTGTTACATGGAAAACAAAACCTTCCAATTCCTGTAGAAGTTTCCAAGGAAAAATGTTTCTTAAAACCAGTTGCAACATTCAAGTGCTGTTGACACCTCGTTGCATCAGCAGATTCATCAATGGAATACATAATGTATAGTATAATAAATGAAGGGTGTCTTATCCTAATACATTTTGGCACTAACCAAAATGTGTCAGTAGCTAAAACGATCAAAACAGTTTAGTATCAGGAGCTAAACAAATGATGTTTAATCATATTACATATTTACTGATACTGATTTACATCATAATTTTGATTAGCAAAATTATTGCATTTTTTTTTTACCTTAATACAAAGTAACACTGAAATTAAAATGTAACCTTTAAATTAAATCCATAGTCTTTTTTCAAGCTGTCTTGTTGATACAGTTTCCGCAATAAAAGCATTTTAAAAAAAAGACAAACACACACACACACACACAATCAGGACAACACCTGCTAATTATGGATCCCGGAAACATTCAGGCAAAAAAAAAAAAAAAAAAAAAAGCTAAAAAGCTCCACCAAACTCAGCTGAACATGTCCGTAATGAGCTGGCACGCTTGCACCACTTCCCCAGCTGCTGGAGCTGCGCCAGCGAGTACGACGCGCACAAAAAAGATCTGAGTAAATTCAGAACAGCACAGGGGCTTAGATCACCGTGTGAAACATGAATCGCACCGAATCGTCGTCTGTTTGTTCTGAAGTTTCCGACTTGCTGGGAGCGACGCCTGGCGCCGAGCGGCCCTTCGGAGATTAGAATAATCCCACTTGTCTCGCTCTCCCCAGGTTCTCCAGATGGGCTTCAACAAGCTGAGGAACTTGACGGAGGGGATGCTGCGAGGCCTGGGCAAGCTGCAGTATCTCTATCTGCAAGCCAACCTCATCGAGACTGTTACACCCAACACCTTCTGGGAATGTGTCAACCTGGAGAATATAGATCTCTCCATGAACAGGTACCGACCTGCACCTGGGCACGTGCATCCGGTGGCAGAGATTCCAAAAGCTCTGGGTGTAAATAATTTTAAAGAGGAAAGAAATTGAATTGGAAATGTATTTGTCCTTTTTGACTAAACAAGCTGCCCCAGGCTCTGGGAAGCTGTAATGAATTCTGCCATATTTTTGGACAAAAGTATTTAAGAACTGATTAATTATACTCATTGCCGCAATCACTGCAACCCTAAAACTGTAAAAACTATTTACTGTCACTGTTTAACACTGAGCCGTTAAAGTGGTTTGAGCAGAAAGGTTATTCACAATCTGACACCACATTCCTTCCTGTCAGCTGCCCCGCCAGACAGCGGGATACACATTCCACAAACTGACCGCAAACATTAATATAAATGTCAAGCACGATGTCATCTGGCCAAAGTCAATGATTGACTTCTGCTTTTTCAATTGTCCCTTAGCGCTAATGTTACCGGGGAAAAACACATTGCGGAAGACAACAGGAGATAACAACACTCTCACTGACGGTAGATCATGATGCAAAACTGCAACAAGGCGTCGTTTCAATTCAGCCTGACAGTCGTACTATTTCTCAGTGGGGAAAAAAACTGACTATTACCAGTGTAATTGGTATTGATCACTTCACCTAAATGTAGGTGAGGTGGAGTGAGTGTAACTCTACTTTGAGACTTGTTAAAAAGTATTTTAGGAGATGTTGCAGACCATACACTGAAATCTAAGAGGACTGAGAAAGTCTGGTAATTACACACACCAGTATTATTTACACATCTCGGGGAGTACGTCTTCATGCGCAGCAAAAAAAAGTCATGTAAAGTCTTTTCGAGGCTCCAGTGGGAGCTGAGTAAAATCTGGTAAAACTGCCTCAAGTGATGTAATTTGAGTCTCAGAAGACTACGGCTTTGAAAATTTTAGAAACTGTGGGGGTGTCGAGCTGGAAGGAAGTGATCTTACACCAGACCTCTGTAGCCCGCTCCACATCTCCGCTTCAGGCTCTATCAGCTGGTGTTGAAACGATACACCTCCGACTGAAGCGATAAAGAACAATGCCAGGTTCTCCTGCAGCACTTTTTATGCTTACAAAAACCATATAAGGCTAAACATGCAACGCAAACCTTACTGGGTCCTATTTAATACAACACCTGGGTCGTATCTGAAGCTGCCGTTTGAATTCTGAATTTGAAATCTATGATCCTTCCTGTGTGTCTTCCTCAGGATTCAGGTGTTGGATGGCAGTTTGTTCTCTGGACTCTCCAAGCTGACCACCTGTGAGCTTTACACCAACCCCTTCAACTGTTCTTGTGAGCTTCTGGGCTTCTTGCACTGGCTCGCCGCCTTCCCCAACAGGACCAGTGAGAGGATGGTGTGCGATTCGCCTGTTGGATTCTCTGGCTTCAACCTCCTGAGCCAGAACCCCCGCATGACCACCCAACGCACTGCTCTGCACGTGCTCAGCATCGTGTGCACGGACGTCGGGAGCAGCGTGACGTCTTTCTATGCCATCAACACAGATTCCACCACCGTTTCCCCAGATCCCGCCTCCCCCTGCGGATTGGACGACTGTGCGTCTGGGACCCCCCCTGACGAGGTAATCAGCATTAGCTACCCCATTTATTCTGACGCCAGTCCCATCATGACACTGAAGCAGGTGCTACATTCAAGTGCTGTGATAACAGTTCAGATACGCCATCCATACAAGAAGATGTACATCCTGGTGCTTTACAACAACAGCTTCTTCACAGATATTCAGAATCTGAAAAGTCAAAGAGAGGATATCGAGCTCAAAAATTTGAAACCTAACACCGACTACACCTACTGCGTGGCCTCTATACGAAACTCCCTGCGCTTCAACCACACCTGTCTAACCATCTCCACTGGCCGCAGGGCAGGAGCCGAGAGTATAGCCAACCAGTCATCAGCCACTCACTACATCATGACTATTTTGGGCTGCTTGTTTGGCATGCTGCTGTTTCTCGGCCTGCTTGTTCACTGCCTGAGGAAGAAAAGAATCATGGAGGAGAAGGAGCGAAAGATGAGCAGGATCCAGAGGACATTGATAGAACTCAAGTATGGTGGAGAAGGGGATATAGAGGGAGGGAGTGGAGGTTCTGTATCCCAGAAGATGTCTGCTGGGGACAGTCTGTCCAGGATGCCCTACCTGCCTCAGGGCGGTGAGATTGATCCATACAAGCTGCAGGAGGTGATAGAAACACCAGCACACAAGCCCGCTAAACTTAACTACATGGAGGTCAGAGGCTCGGATATCGAAAGGGAACGAGAACGAGAGCGAGAACGAGAGCGAGAGCGAGAGCGAGAACGCGAGATGTCACCACAAGCAAATCCCCAGGGCTCTGTAGCAGAAATCTCCACCATTGCTAAAGAAGTTGACAAAGTTAACCAGATCATCAACAACTGTATAGATGCTCTCAAGTCGGAGTCAACCTCCTTTCAGCAAGGGATCAAATCCCCGTCCTCTGCAGGTGGAGGAGCCGTTTCAACAGCAGAGCCACAGCTGGTGCTTCTGTCTGAGCAAGCAGAGCGAGGAGAAAGAGGTGGCGAGTTCCTCTCCCCGGTGTATAAGGGAGGGAGGGGAGGACGAGAAGAGAGGGGGAGAAGCTACCATCATTCTTTGCAGCGGCACCACAGCATGGAGGCTCCTCCGACCTCCAAACGGCCCAGCACCTCCTCTTCCCCTGGCTCCGCACGCAGCCCTCGCTCCTTCCGCTCAGAGGGAGGTTACCACTCGTCGGAGACCCGCTACATCGAGAGGACCTCACCCGGAGAGCGGGGAGAAAGGGGAGGCGGGGGAGGTGAGCCCATCCGTACAGTCAACCCCGCAGCAGCCATTTTACGAGCCGAAGCCCAGAGAATTCGGCAGTACAACGAACACCGCCACTCGTATCCCGGCTCCCAGCAGCATCTCCAGGAGCTGCAACACCACCCTCAGATTCTGCAGGAGCTCCACCACCACCCCGGAGGCCGTAAGCCTTCCATGTTAGACCCCCTTACCCTCAGCCGGCAGGCCAAGCAGCGGGAGCTGGCCTACTCCCAGCTCTCACCTCACTACCCACTTTCACCCCAGTACCACAACCTCAGCTACTGCTCCAGCCCAGAGGAAGACGAGGAGGAGGAGGGGCTCCTGTGCACCCCGACCCTGGGCTTATGGGAGAGATTCAAACTGCACCGTAAGAGGCACCGGCAGGCATCCATGGAGGATGAAGGATACGTGGCAGCAGGACACGCGCTGAGGCGAAAGGTTCAGTTTGCCAAGGACGAGGATCTTCACGACATACTGGACTACTGGAAAGGTGTGTCTGCCCAGCAGAAAGCCTGATCCCACACCTGGAGACCGCCAACACTTTGAAGATGGGAAAACATCACTGCGCACATTGACATACTGATGCAGACACACAAGATTGATACGAAGCAAAAAGACCTGTAAATACACACACACACACACACGACAACTTGCAGGATCCGCAGAATCGAATTGCACACACAACACTGGCACACACTTTACACAAAACTAAGCCTTTTCTTTAACGACATGACGGACCAAACTAATATATTCTACTGAACAACAAAAATCATAACTTATGAGTAACTTTTTGTAATGTAATGAAAAGTATAGTTCAGACTGATGTAGCTATTTGTACTAAGTTTTGAACAAAAAAAAATAAGAATCAAGAACCTTAAATGTTGCCGGGCAACCCATCCCGAACAGGCCCGATACACTTTTTGATCTGTCTTGACACTGACAAAAGGTCTTGTGTTGCTACATTGCGTCCTGCGATGGAGCTGCGAGTGTAGACATTTTGAACGGGATTCCGTAAACCTGGGAGATTTGTACGATTAAAACGAGAAAAGCCGAATGGGTCGCCGGGCAACAGAAATATTCTACTGTGCTGAGAATGAGTAGGTAGCTCTCACCAGAGAGTGAGTATAATGTGCCAAATCAACCAATGGATAGTAGAGACCTACTGTGTACCAACATCTCCTCACCACTGTTTTTATATACAGACTTTAAAAAAAACTAGAATGATATGTTGTTATTACTATTAATTATTCTTATTATCATTACTGGTCTTATTATTCCTATGATCCTCATCATTAATATTCTCTTATTTGACTATGGCATGGCTCTGTCGTGTGACTGTGTTTGGACAGTTTTGAACCTCTCAGTCGAGAGTTGCTCACCAACAAACAAACAGACAAACAGAATGATGGACGAGACTGTTTTCTTCTTCTTTTCTACCAAGAGGAATGTGCTCGCTGCTGAGCCCAAAAACAAACCCATTTTTTCTCTTGGTGAACCCTCCGCTACTCCCGCTCCTCATCCTCCTACAGAGGGAACGCTGTACAGACCAGAGAGAGAGAGAGAGAGAGAGAGAGAGAGAGAGAAGATCTATATTTGCAACAGAGGTGACTGTTTTGTTAGTACAACCCGGTTTTGAAATCCTTCAGACTTTTCAGAAACCACAATCTCAAGGCGGTTACCTACCTGTTCACTTACCATGGTACGTTTTTGATTTTGAAACCGAACTTAAAAAAAATTCTAATCTCTAAATGAATGTCTTTAATTCCCACAGGGGGAAACATATCTGCACTGTTCAAAATCAAAAAACGACTCTTTTTAGGAAAAGACCTACAACTCTCAGCTTCCTTCCCGATTCACTGTAGCTCAAACGCATTCTATCAACAATTCTTACCCCCCCCCCCATCTTTTTACTTCTTGCTTGTCGGATTCCTCTGGATCCACCGTGGTGCCAATTTGATACATCAAGTAAAGTTTATGAGATTATTTTTAATGGTACTATTCACAGACCTCTCCTTTGCATCGATATACATGAGTTTGCCAAAAGCAACAAGAAAACAATTGCACACAACTATTCATTGGCTTCACTGGCACCTTTGGTTCACTGCTCCCCCTCTATCCGCCAATCATCCCTAAGACCAAAGTACTGTGGTAGAAAATTGACCCTTACAGCCCCTGACCCGGCCCAAACTATTTATCAGTCATCACCCTTCCAGCTGCTACTTTAGCACATATATACACAAACAGTCAAGTGTACTCACAACCACCCACAGATGAATGTATTTTCTGAGAAACCGACAGCGTTTATCAGCTGATTTTTTGACATACGGGCCGTATTCAAACAGCCCCCCCCCACCCCCCACCCCCCGTCCGTCTGGCTGGATGCCTCCATCTGACGGCAACTTGTGTTTCAGCACTGGAGGATTATTTGGCGTTCTTCACACCAGTTTGTGAACCAAATTGTCACTGCAATTATCCAAGTAATCGAAACGGGGTTCTGCCTTATCAAAAGTTTTTTTTTTGATACAAGACATTTTAGCGTAATGTGATTTGAATCACTACTGTGGTGGTGGGGTGGGGGGTGGGGGTGGGGGGACACAACGTGTTGTACTAGAGGCTGAAAAGACGATGAAAATGTGATAACACAATATTGCTGTTTATCCCATTCAGAACTGTGCTACGACGACGTATGTAAGAAGACGTGAACAAGGGACGGAGTCGAGAACATTTCAATTCAGCTGATCTTTGGTTTAACAAGCTTGTTTTACAAATGCTTGACTGTCTGGAACTGAAAAAGGATTGACGACAACCTTTCAACAACACAATGTACACGACAGAACCTGGCAGACAATGAGGAGTTCACGGGTGAAGGGAAACACTGTATAAAATATTTTTTCTCTGCAATCGAGTTCAGAACGCTCAAGTCATTTAGCCCAGTTAAAGCCATAATCGCGGGTTAGTGAAATCACCACAGCTGTTTGTAGCACAGCTCAAACCCATGTAACCGTGTGGTTTAAGAAAGAAATGTTTTTTATTATTCTTATTCTTATTCTTACCCCTCTCGCAACAGCAGCTACGACTCGGTTCCTCGACTCCTACAACTTTGATCCAAAAGGAAACTGACGCACTGTGGTTGTTTTTACATGACACCTTATAGATTGTGGCTTTAACTCAACAACAGCCTTAAAGCATTCGACTTTTCTTTCGTCTTTTAAACTCTAGCATTGCTTTGAAGATCAAAAAAAGGTCATCGTTTCTTAACTTATCTTTCCTGACTGCAGTTTTTGTAATCGCTTGATTCTTAAGCCTCACATGAGCATTCTTTGATTAACGGTTATATCAACGTAGCGATGTATTTAACTACTGTTCTTGTTTTTTTTTATGTTTTTTTTTTTTTTCAACGATAATGGCCTGAATTCATCACGTGTCGGAGAGCAGCAGAGCTGGACCGGAATCAGACGCTAAGGAGCCCGTGGTCGAAGCGTTCAGTCGGCCGTGACCCCCGACCCGGCGCCGCTGCTCTCTGAAGCGTGATGAGGAGAAACTGTGTTTTTGAAACAACAATGCCTAGAAAGTGGAAATAAATAGAGGTCCTTCTGACAACAGACAGAAATGACAACGGAGCATGCTGCAAGGAAATCCTCAATGGAAGCTTGAGTTATACTCTTCTGAAGAATGACTCAGCAGCCACCAAGGTAGAAATATATATATATATGTATATGTATATATATGTAGAGAGAGAGAGAGAGAGAGAGAGAGAGAGAGAGAACGCTCTGCCATTGGATCTCTCAGAGGCTTTCTTTATTTTCTTGTCAAAAAATTTTAATGAGCACAATAAAACAGCCTTTCTTTCACTGTCTCCTTTCCTGAAGAAACCATATGTACACCACACGCATTTCAAACATGGCCGCTTACGTCAATAAATCCTGGATGTGTTACAGGGTTAATTCATCGGTCAGTCAGTTTACCCGTTACACTATTTTCCCTTTGTGTATTCATCCATTACAACTTTTTTTTTTTTTGGAGTTGCTGACATTGAGAAAACAGAGAAAAACAGCTAGATAAACACTGATCACACAGAAACATGACGACATGGCAGTAATTATTAATCAACAAGAGGCCGATATTTGTGAGAATTTTGGCCTGTGGTTAAACATAATCCTGTTTTAAAAATTGCAAAATGTGTTTTTTTTTTTGTTTTTATGTCTCATTCCAAACTAAAAATTAGTCAAATGTAAATGTGGGTCATATTTGCTTATAAAGCTACATAATACAGAGACTTCAAACAGGGTAATGCCTTGTTAACCTGGCACTGTGAATGAAAAGCCTATTTGGACTGTGTCCTTGGTGAAATTAATTAGGGTGCTTACTTTGCTGAATTTTAATTAACAGCAGCAAGTGTATGGACCAAGTGAACCATCTAATGAGTAGTATCTAGAGAGAAAGTATCTACGCACCAAGTGGGTCAAAACATATTTTTAGGAATTTGGTTTTAAATGGAGCATTTAAAAAAAATACTGTAGAGATTGTAAAATAATTGGGTGTCTTTTTTTTTTTTAATCCAGGAAACTACACTGTTTGTCAGTACAACACTCTTACATGCACACACAACTTTGTTACACCATCCCCCTTCCATTCCGATTGGTGTAATGAGCTTGGACTTTGGAGGTACACACTGTGCACTATGCAAGTGGAGTTTGGAAACCGCTTAGTGTTTACAAAAAGAAAACAGCATCCAAGGACCTGAGGTCCATAAACCTAAGTTTTAACATCTATAAACGCACATTATCTCGACTGCTTTACTCTGAGTGAAAATCAATTAGGTCACGACTATAGTGGCAACTTGGAGACACTGCTGTAGATTGAGTTGTCCAAATGTAGATTCACCTTCATCACGTACACCAATAAGATTTCACTCACAGGTTAATATAAAAAGTAATTATCATTCCTGTAATATAAACTCTTGTGGAACAAGGCCATTCTCTATACAACACTTCTAACCATCATCTCTATCGCTTAAGCGGCAATCTAAATCCTCCCATCCCAAACCGACAGCAGTACAACTGCAGTGAGGTTCATTATGCCGCTTTTAACTGCTGTGGCCCCAATGGCTTTTGGGCGTGATGGGGGCCCCTTCTATATCAAGACGGTGCAAAGAGAACATGTTCTACCAGGATCTTGTCATTATCCCTCCATCTCTTATCTGCACTGTGTGATTTGAAGTCAGGGAGGGTGAGTTTTATGTCTCCATGGTTACATCAAAACCTCATTTCCCTCCCACTGTGACACCTCGGCTTCTACGCTCACCACCAGTCTCAGACAGACAGACAGACAGACAGACAGGTAGAACCAGGCCGCCTTAATATACACAGAGATACTATAAGACACATTCCAAATAGGTTCGTTTTAAACTTTGAGATTTGATTCTGTCGCTGAACTTTAAAAAAAAATAATTCTGTGATATTTACAGGAATGCATATAACGCGGTGGAGACACGGGGCAGTTCATTAAAGAGCACTCCTGGCCAGCAGAATGAAGGATTGTAAAGTCCTGTACCCGGCGGGGCAACTGAAAAGGGCAGCAAAACAACTTCTTGCATTTCCGCCGCTGGAGAACCTACATTAAGTCTGGTTTTAAGCACTGTGGTTGAGAGATGCCCTTTCTAGATATGGTCTTATCAAAGCTGTCTTATGCGGAGCGAGGAGGGAGCCTCTAGCTTCCCCCGGCGTCAGAGTCGGGAACGCCGGCGCCTGTCAGGCTCGTCACAGCCAGAGCGGCAATGACCGAAATATCCGCCTCCGTGCACGCATGTGCTGCTCGCATCCACCAGTCACTTCACTTCACCCGAGAACAAAAAACAGACCTCCACATGCACACATCAGAACCCCCCCGCCCCCACCAGTCAGTCTCCACATGGCATTTACAGCGATGGAGGACAGCAGAGACGTGGGACATAAAGATGGGGGGGGGAGCAGAGACGGGGGGGGGGGGGGGGGGGGGTTAAGTCAGATAAAAGAGGACAGAAAGACGGGTATTTGCTTGGTCTGATTTCTCTCCGAGCCATGGGAGGCGTCTCTGTGATATAACCTTCTTTTCAAAATGGGAATTAGAGTCTCTCTCTCAGACTGAGGCCTAATGTGGGACAGCCTGCAGGAGGACAGACAGGAGGACAGACAGAGGAGGACAGACAGACAGGAGGACAGACAGAGGAGGACGATGCTGGAAACCACTGAAATAATACATACTGTCAGTGCAGCAGGCGCATGCACGCATGCACGCATGAATGCACACACACACACACACACACACACACACACACACACACACACACACACACGTCAGGACAAGCAGCATTAATAATGCACAGTGTAAGTGAGAGGATACTGTGGAAAGGTCGAGGCCGACCGAGAGGCCGGCAACATGACTTATGAGTTAGCAGGTCAGCTGTGACACCGGTTATCTCCTTTTCCATCGAACCTTCTCCAGTTTATCTCTGAGGCCAAGACCAAACATCCCAGTTCTGGTCGCCTGCGCACCGGTGTTTACGTATTAGTAAGTTAGTAGTAGTTGGAATATTCCATCCGATTGTGGCCTATTCATTCTGAAAAACGAGCTCAGGTTCTGTTTCCCATACGGGCGATGGTCCAGGAGATGACGATGCTGACTCGGCGCCCACGTGAGCGTCCAGATGTTCAGCTGAGAGAACATGGCCTCAGGACTTATCCAGCACAGGTAACTCGGGGGTAAGTCTGTTAGCCTGCAGTGCGTTTTGTTCACCGCTCCTCTGATTGCGGTATGTGACCTTGACCTTGCAGTCTTTATGGGAATTGGCAAGGTGTTCATTGCATGCGGTTAGAAATAACTGGCACAGGCATCAAGGGGGCAGCTGGAGCCAGGGCACACCTTGTACAGGTCGCCGGCCTATCACAGGACAAATAAACACAGGCGACAATTCACACTCACAACTCCAGCTTCTCCAATTAACCTGATCCCAATCTGCATCTGTCTTTGGACTGCGGGAGGAAGCCGGAGCAAACGGACGCAGACACAGGGAGAAGGTGTGAAACAGAAACACACTCCTCCACTTCACTTTTCTATACTATCACTAAAGGTGAACTGACTCAAATGCCACACACACAAACGCACACATATGAGGATGCATTCCTGCACACTCGCTCCCTGATTGAAGGAGGCAAAGACGAGAGATCAAGGGAGTGCAAATGAAAAGTGCTCTAATTAGCCAAACTGTCGCTCTCCTGCTCAGGCAGCCATGTTGGAGACCCGCCTGGAGACCCGCCTGCGTTCCAGCTGCCCCTCTCAACAGCCATGTACGCTGTAGTGTACGGCAGTGAGGATTAGAGACTGTTGAGAATTTCATGTGCCAGATGTTAAGCACCAGCCTTCATCAAACGTATGAACTTTGCCCTGTTGCAGCTCTTTTCTAATTTTCTCTCTTGGCGCGGAACCAGTTGGTTTCAGACATTAGACTTGTCCGATTGTTGTGCAAGACAATGATCACGATGCAGCGGCAATGGCTAAACGTATACAAAACACTAAAATGAGAAAGCTACAGTTCATACATGTAAAGGTCAAAGGTCATAGCTGGCTCATGAATAATTATCCTGATATTAAACTAAACTATTTTAGCATCTTTCAATTAGTTCAGATTATTAGAGAATGGAAACTGGAAAATTTCAATAAAAACTAACGCAGCCAATAAAAACCTCCTTTGGGGTTTGTCTTTGTAATTGTTAGGGAACATATTGTTGGTGTCTTCAAGCACACTGATGACTCAGATTTCAGAAATTGACACAGGACAGCAATTACATTTGTTCAGTATGTGCAGCATTAATTATTACATTTTGTGGTTTTAAAAAAACAAAAATATTCCCGTTGAACGACTTAATTACTACAAACAATAGCTGTGAATTGCCAGGCGGAGGTGTGTTGCAAAAAAAAGGAACGGTTCCTGCCTCAGGGTGGCCCTACCACACACACACACACACACACACACACACACACACACACACACACACGAAGACTTTATCATACGTCTGTCTCACACACCTTCCCCATGTGAGCACCGCGTCATGCTGATTCTGCCCGGGGAACCAGAGGAGAAGAAAGTCAGATCTGAACCAAAGCATGACAGCTGCTGTGTTTCTCAGCTGGGAGAGAGGAGAACGACTCACTTCCAGGCTTCCTGCACCGGTGGAGAGATGGAGACGAGTAGTGAGGGAGGCAGAGAGAGATAGAAAGCGGGATGTAAGATGAAAGACAGAAGTGACAAGTCTTCTGTCTGTGGCCCACACGCTTCTCTGATCTCCTGCTAAGACTCCTCTATAGTGGGTATGTCTCCTCTCAGCAGGCCTCACTTACTCAATATTTCTGTAATGGGGAGGGAGGGGGAGCGGAGATATAAAGTTCAAATTCAAATGTCATTCCTATACGTTCTCATAAATTAAACATGCACAGAATTGCTTTTAAAGATTTAGTGCCACCTTGAGATCGCTCCTGCTGCGTATTTCTTGAAAATTGATTATTTATTGCCTGATGAGGACTGGTGTATTTAGGGGCGAGGTGAATTTGATGTATGCTGCATTTATAGAGCTCAGCTTTGGCATTTTCAACCACAACCCCTTTATGGTTGATGGGATATGAGGGGACGTACTATTGTTTTTGACTTGAGAGGTGATGGGCTGATGAAATAAAGATGAAGAGATGAATAGGAGAGGAAGAGCGGAGAGGAAATTGAGTCGGGTTTAAAAGGTACTTAAAGGTAGAAATAGAAATAATAGAGCTGGAAGCTGAACTGGCCTGGTCTCAGTATATTGCCCCTGTCACATTACAGCCATTAAGGGGATCACAATATATACTATCAATGCACATATTCCTTGACACTGTAATTTAAGCTTCTTCATATACAGAAAATCCTTTAATTTTATTACTTGAGAATTAGTGGAGCTTGACATCTTTAAACGCCTTCTCTGCCCGCTGCAAGTCGCCAAGGTGCGAGTACAATGACGCGGTGGAGTCCTGGTGGATTTCTGGGTAATTTGTCATAGTCGTAATGGTCCACCCGCTAGCCAACAGTTTCTTTACGTCAGTTTTCCAGTGTGTTTATCAAAAAGTTGTGCGTCTCTGACACAATTAAATGTGCTCCAAAAGTGCATTCTGGTTAAATCATCCAATAGTATGAGGCCTTTAGAATGTAAATATGAACACATAGAATGTAACTGGCCATAGGCAGTGCTTTTCCAACCACAAGAAACCATACAAACAGCAGTCACTCGTCTGCACGCTCCTCTTCCAGGACTCTCCCAACGTCTCATGCAGATGACAGTTTTGTGATGAAGACACAAATTGCTTGTAGCCGAGCTGCTCAGATGGGACTTACAGGCTTTAGAGAGATTACCACAGCTATTATACCTGGCACACACCAACACCTTGCTCGGGGTAAACAACATGGTGGTGAGAAGTGTCACCACCTTATTCAGCTCATTAGAATCTCCCAGGCTCCCACCACTCACTACAGGTACATGTTCCTGCAAAATGAAGACTCATTCAAGTCGAGTCAGATTCCTTAAAAGACAGGTGATGTTTATTAATGAGCATTTGCATTCTCACTTGGACAAATCAAATTCTAAAAACACAACTGAATCTCACACTGCTGCAGCGATGCACAACTTCTCTGAAAGCCAGTAAAAGGTGATGTTTGTCCGCTAAATGTGCCATGTTGTGAAAAAGTAAAGATAGAAGAAGAAAAAACACAGGCGGATTGTGACATGTACCATACAGAAGAATATGTTTTCTCAGGAGCCATATGGCTGCACCAGCTGGAGCTCCTATATTGTTGCTAATGTAAGTGGCTTTATCCTCAGTTCACTTCCTTTTCGTGGCTCAGTTTTATTGGATTGCTCCCCTGCTTCCCGCTTCATCCCGTGTTTATTTCTGCCATTTTTCTTTATCACAGCCAAGAAATTTCCCTTCGACTTGTCCCGCGATTGTACTCGCACAAATACGCGTCAGCAGGATCATTAACTGAATTCAAACCAGTAATTATTCACAGTTCTCATGCAAAAATGTATTTTTGAGTCATAAATGCATCGAGTCAGTTTCCAAACAAATATAAAAATGAACATACGACAGCCTGGTGTTTTACTGCATGTGTGATTTCTCGGTCCTCTGCCTACTTAATGAAACACCAATGTCATTTTTATAAACCCCAAAACTAAACAAAGACTAATTTGTTTGTTTCAAAATATCTAGTTACAAAATGAGAAATGGTGTGGTGGTTAGAGCACAAATAACAAAACAACAGCATCAGTGGCTGAGGTGCCAGCTGGATGACCTCTGCATGTTATATTCCTCTCTTTCAGTCTCTTTCTCCCTCATCTCCACAGAGAACTAACTTGTCATTTGTTGGACTCGATCCGGACCAGACCACATTGCTTTTTCCTAAACTGATATTGTGTTTTAACTGTAACTTGTGTCTGTTTGGTGCCTCCACTGTCTCACGTGTGTGACTGGATGACAAGTAACTCTGGTTTGCTGTTGTGATCATTTCAAGCAGGTGCCTATTTGAGAGGCAGCACAGAGAGCACAGAGCTTAATATTAATTACTAATTCATTAGAGTATTTTTAAGATGTTTCCCTCTGAAGTGTCAGGAATGATTTAAAACTTTACTTCTCCAATGGTGTTGTGTCATAAGTGAAAAATTTTACTCTGAAAATGTTTCCTGTGTGTGTAGATGACACAGCCTGTTGGACTTTGACACTAAACGTAAAAAAATGTGGTGAGATTATAACAGATTTAATTCCGAGTTGAAATCTAGAGAAGATAAAAAAGACAAAGATATCGCGAAAACTAATAAAATGTTTCGATTTTAAAACCCTGCGTTGGCGCTCAGTGTCGGATTACTTTAGAGAGTGGTTTGTCTGCTGAAGAGGTCAAGGGTCACTGCAGAGAGGAATGCCGGGATGCTCTTCTGGTGGTGCAGATGAAGGGCCACCATCTCTCCCAGGGTTTTGGAGAACTCCGTTTCCATGAGCTGCATGCTTCCATTGGAGCCCTGCAGAGACACACAAATATGAACACACCCATCAAAACACAAGACACAATATCAGACACCATCCATTTTCAGAGGGAAACTTTCGAAAAAAGGCTAAATCACTTCAAGTTGTTACTGTCTGCCGGGGACTGAGTGCGTGTGCTGTGTGTGTCTATGTGTCGTGTGTGTCTGCATGTGTGTGTATGTATGCATTCACAGCAGGCAGAAGGTGTCTAAATCTGTGCGGATTAATTAAAAGGAATGAGGAGCAGCTCGGAGCGATGGAGTGAAGGAGAAAAGGAGGGATAAAGTAATTAAAGCAAACCAGGGAGGGAGGGAGGCAGCGAGGAGCAGAGTCCCATGGCATGCTGGGAAGATATTGAGACATCCGAGAAATGTCCTGTCTCAATGTGTGTAACTGGATCACAGATCTTTATGTGACACACCTATGATGGAGGAGTCAGTACGGACAATACTGATAAATACGTTTTCCAGAAACTAAACACTGGAGGATTATAAAAACACTATGAGTGGAAATATTACAGCAATTAATAATTTACCTCAGAAATTGCAGCAAAGTAAATGTTCAAAGAATATGATTACAAACTAGACAACAAAAAATACACTATTCAACATGAATTGGTGAAACAGTGAGGTTGATGGTACTCAACTGAGGTTTTCGGATGCAAATGAAAAAGTAAAATCCCACTTGATAAACTAATTAGTGTGCTTGCTCACACACAACAGGCTGGAGTGAACTCGAGTGTTCATTTCTCTCTGAACAGCAACAAATCTCTGATGGGTGAGAGGACGGGATAACTGAACTAATGACATTTGCCAGCTGACTGCACAACACCAAACCGAGGCTAAAACCAGGATGGAGTTCTTCCCAGAGAAAGACGTGTGGCTCTCTCCTTCAGCGTTGTCCTTCAGGATTGTGCACCGAAATGCACAGACAACATTTGCAAGGCTGACTAGGAAAAAAATTCTCCTGATATACATTCAATAAAGAAAATAATCTTTCTGAATATCACAACCTGTCCATTTTTTTTCATTTGGTAGAATCTAGGCAACAGACTGTAGTTTGTGATGGAATTTGTTTTTGTCTTAAATTGGGTCATTATCAAAGTCACTGACATACAAAAATGTTTTATTAAAAAAGAAGATGGATCATTTGTTTTAGATGTGTGAAAATATTCTTACATGGGTGCCTTTATTTTTTTCCATAACTCAAAGCATCTTCTATAATCTGTTTCCTCAGCTGCAGTACACGTTGTGTGACTATTTTAATACATCTGTCAGCACATCTCAAAAGGCACTCAATGGACCATATTTGACTTGGTCATCTAGATTCAGCCTCGGGCCATAAAAAATCTCTCAAACATCACAACTTACGGGAACAAAAACGTGGCAAACGGAAAAAATCAGCACCGAGAACACATGAAGCTCAGACACATGAAGCTCAGACACATGAAGCTCTTACACAACAGCCACAGAAACCCAGCTCTAATGAGCAGGTAGCTGCACAACATTTTCTACCAGGACACCACACAGCAACATGGACGCAGTTGTGTGGTATTGATTTCATTCCCAATTTCTCATTACCACACTGAACTGGTCACTGAGGTAAAGTCATAAAAATCATACCATCTATCCTGTGACTTTGTTTCAACTAACTGCCTCTCCCTGGTGTTTTCTTTCCCTGCATGTCTCTGTCTGAACGCTGCACCACAGCCCGAGGCTGCGGTTCTCCTCGCATGCTCATACACAAACACGTGCGCGCACATGGCTCCACAAACTGCTGGGGCTGTGGGAACACGGAACACATGCATCAAAGAAAGGCAATGAGACCCAGTTACCATGGAGATCCTATGTGTCTGAAACACCTTCTGCCAAAGTTTGTCGTTGGCACAGACTGTGTGTGTGAGTGGGCGTATTTATGTGTGTGTGTGTGTGTGTGTGAGAGACACACAGCAGACAAACTGACAGTGGCCTATGGGAGATGTGGACTCCCACAGTCAGTCGCAAAAAAAAATCGAGAAGAAACCAAGAAAAAGTACTAGTAAGTTATTTGAAATGATTTATATTGTTTTAAATTGTTGTATGTGTAACAATAACACAAACTGAGACTTTGCACGTGTTGAACTACAGATGTGGGGTTCGACATGTTATTAATTTACAAACAAAAGCCACGCAAGTATAGGCTCAACTTATGCACAGCAGTGCCTTGACCCAAAATTTACATGCAAGCTAAAATTCAATGAAATGACATCATTACTGTGACTGTGACACCAACATCTACTAATTAGCACTTACAGGTGAGCCCGATGAGAATTTAATCAGCTTTTGTTGCTATGTGATCATTAACCAAAGGTCAAATTTAAATTTTGCTGTGATGGTGGCAAATGAAGAGTCCGTTATTAGAAGTTATCCTCTACAAACCATGGATATCTGTACTAAATTAAATGGCAGTCACATATTGGTATGGATTTTTCTTTCCCCGGAGATTTGCAACCGCTGTGGTCAATTCAAGTGTAAGCGGTAACTTGGCAATAAAAGAAACACAGTTTCCCCTATTATTAGTGTGGGCACCATCTCACTCTGACTGAAACCATTATTTAAATAATTAAAGACAGCTAAACCAAGGCCAGTCATCCTGCTCATGAAGAGACTGCGAGCAAAACACTCTACTCAAGAATACCTAATGACGGCATCACAACTTAATCATCTGGTGCCACTTGATGTGCAAAGCCTTCACACCAACATCCCACACAGTGAAGTGTGTGACTCACCCTGTCATTTAATCAGTGCTCTTCCTTGTCCAGACACCGAGCACATTTCTCCTTCTTCAAAACCATATTTATCATTTTCATTAGTCTTGTGTCTACCCATATTTGCAATAAAATGATAAATGTGAATGAATTTGAATGTATTTATCCCTTTTAGATTTAGGGGTACATGCATAGATTGTCATTGTAAGCTTTTTAAGTTGCACGGCCTCCTGGTTTTAAAAGCTAACTGTCACCAAAGCCTTTTAAAATGGCAGGCTGAGAGTGAATACTAATTTCCATGCAATGCACAAATATCAGCGCATCATAATTGAATGATGAGAAATCAAAAGGAGCAGGCTTCTTCTGGTAATGATTCAATGACTGCCCATACCTGGTTGCCTCACATGATTCTAAATTTATCTGTACTCATACGGCTAATCAGCCTAATGACAAAATTGGCAGTACTACTGTGTGCTGTAATATGCATGTTAACATTATCGAATTATTATAATTACACTTATAAGAGTTTCTAAAACTGATCTTGCAGCAGAGGGAAAACACCGTACAGTACTCAGGAGCAGGTATCGCATTGCTACGCATGTTCGATTGAACGAGGTGAAGGAAATCAGTTTGAGAAGTGCATCGCAAGTGGACTGTGAGTGCTAGCTCAACGCGTTTGGATGTTTGAGGTGTTCTCGTGAGACGAGTCTTCAAGAGACTGTTGAAGTTAGAGAAGTGGGGCTCCTGCTCTGATAGCGTTTGATAGCTCGTCCAAACATCAGGGAACCACAAGCGAGAACAGCCTTAACTGTGATTGCCTTTGTGTGCAGGGATGGTACATATCCACCTGGAAATGGTACACAGTTTGCACTGCAGCACAGTTGGCGCTGTTTGGTCCTTTTACCACTGTTAAGGCCTGACTTTCTAATCCATCAAACAAATCGTCATACAGCTGTGGATGGTTCATCTAAAAAAGTGCAATTACAAATGAATCAGGGTCCTTGATGGCTCACAGAAAATCTTTTTTTTTTATGTGACCCAGAGGACCAAACATCCAACAACATTTGTTCAACTTGTCCTTATGGTCGATGCAGTGAAAGATTCAAAATATGATAATAGAAGGTCAGAGTTTTTCTTAAATCAGATTTATTCAAATATTGACCTTATCAATGTGCATTCACACATCCCAAGTGTTTCAGACAATATCTGACCTTTATTAAAACAACAGGACTCTGTTTACATTAGAAAACAACTGCTTTTCCCCTCATTCAGCAGCGAGAGTGAGACGCTGAAAAAAGTCTACATGAGGTTAAGGTCAATACCCATTTCATACGTTCATTCTGCTGGGTAAAAACCAAACCCATCCCATCCCTGTTTCCCAGTAAGAAAACAGGGATGGCAGAGAAAAGGGAAGAAAAGAAAAATTTCAGAGTGAGAACTTGCACACAATACATAAAAAGGGCAGGGCTCACCAAACTGAGAGGGGTGCTATATCATCCCTTCCTTTTTTCATATGTCCATCCAATTAAAGGAAATCAATGCTTCCTTTCTTGAGATGCGGGGCGGGGCCGAATAGTGACCTCATTCAACCAAGGAGCTGAATGCTGCTTTGAATGACAATCATGCTCCTCTCCTGATGCACAGGGTCAGAGGAAAGGTGGAAACTCACACTGTTGGACTGTGAGACAAAAATGCATGAGAGAAGACAGACAAATGAAAGAGGCCTCATTTTTCACCTTAAGTTTAAAGTGAGGGGAAACCTTATTATTGCACTGCTCTTTCTCGATACTGGAATTGAAACTTTTTTCAAAGCCCAGTGCAACACGCATGGCACCAAGGTGGAAACACCATCTATAGGTGGTGAGAAACAGACCACTTTTGCATTTTAGCCCAATCTTATATCCAGTGGCACAAACCTATATCCAATATGAGACATATCACATGAAGAAGGTCCAGTAGGAAGGAATATGGGGGAATTTTAGAATTGTGAGGAATAAACACAAATAAATTAGTTTTGGAGTTTTGGAGCACTGGGGGCAGAATGAGCTCAGGAACATTTAGCAACTCCATTGTCACTCACTCAGCAGTCAGTAAACAGAGACATTACAATGACAGCAACCCTGCAGCAAGGACAACAAGAATCCATGCTCCATACTTTGCCAGGACATAAGTATTTCACTGATGTATGCCTGCTACACTCATACCAAGCAATGTAGACCTCAGCACTTCACTTTCTACTAATGGACTAATGGATCAGTCTTTTCTGAGACTCAGCTGTGCTGATATGCCCGAGAAACTGTTTACACAGGTCCTCAGCACGTGAAACAGGAGACTGTGAGAGGGTGCATGGATAAGATGGATGGCTCAAAACTAAGATGGTGACATGCGGTTCAAAGATCAGCTGACCTGTCTTCACTCTCCACCATTAATGAAGAGCCATTTCCTCTCTGTCATCTTCTCTCCCACATCAGCTGCATGGTTCTCTATCTAATTCATTTCAGATCAGCGAGGGCAGAGTTGGAAAAAAAAAAGAATTCCCATTGACACCTTTGCATTTTTTTTCAGACCACAGCTCTGCCCACTGCTGCTCCCACCCAACCCGTGCACAGATTCAGTATTCACACATGCAGCTGTTCCACCAACAACAGCATCATCAACAAACAATAAGCTATTCCACGGGACGGCAGAGCTGCTGATTGGTGGGGGTGAAAAAAAAAAGCAAATTAATTGAATAATCAGAAATATGCAGATGAGTAGCTTTCAATTTAAATGCAGATTCTGGCATTTTTCCGCAATTGGGAGGAGGATGTAAAAGAAAGAGAGACAACGAGAGCTTCCAAGAAGAATAAATCAGCAGCTATTCTGGCCATATTTTTATTCTAATAAGCTTTTTGTTTACCAGACTTAAAATGGTGTTCATGTGTCTAAGGAATAATGACTACATACTGTACAGCTTGCAAATAACTTGTGTGTGTGAGGCACAACAATGATCAATCATATCATATCATATCATATCATATCATATCATATCATATCATATCATATCATATCATATCATATTATATACTTATTTACTGTTACAGTATCCTTCTCCCTACCTGACATATTGTACTCAGCCGTGTTCAGACCTTGTCTGTCATGAATTCATTCATCTGAGACTGCAACACAAGCTTGTCCTAGATCTCAAGGGAACGTACCACCTTCGGGCTGAATGTGCTGTAGCTGCTCTGGTAGATTTGGTCCAGGTATTTAAAGGCCCTTTTTTTATATAGCTAATGTAAATAGCTATCAATTGCTAAGTTCACAGTGCGAGCCTCAATGCAGGTGCAATTGCAGTTTTCCTTAAAACATTCAACCATGAATTACAAGTTACCACAGCCATATGCTTCATGGACAGAAAGTCCTGCCTTAAATTTGTATATAAATCAAAAGCCAACTTCTATCCTCAAATTTAGATTTGTGAATAATAAAGTAATGCATATTCTAAAGTGTTTTTGAGATGCTCTGTGGAGGTTATCATGTGTACAGTGCAAGTCTTGATGCCTAAAAACAATGTTCGATTCGCACTTAAACCCTGTCAATGTGTCAAGTGCTGTTTTTTGGGGTAATGAGAGGCAGCTAATTACAAGGTCTTGGTAACGAACATAAATATCACATGGAAAAACACACGAATATTTACAGCCAGAAACAGATCTGGCCTTGCTGAAGGGAAAGTGAGGAAAAAACTAAACACAACCACTAAAAACTTCTTGAATTTTGAATTGAAGTGATTTATATCAACTATGCACAGTTAAAAAATAACAGATTGGAGCTGGCTAATGACCCACCAATGAGTAACTGAACTGCCAATGTCAATGCAGCGTATCGCATGTTATTATCCGGCGTCAGGCTAATGTCCACATTAACAGTGTGGATGGATTAGTGAGCGGACATTCAGTCTATGTCCAGTCTGTTCTAAAAGTGTTGATGAAAGTGGGGATGTTCTGTACCTATCTGAGGCGTCTATTAAAATGCATGATGACGTCCTTTTAAGTGCTGCAGGTTTTTATTATTCTAACACAACCCATGCACATAAGTCATGTTATTAGTTTTGCCAGGAAAAATAAATCTTCTGCAGTTCTGTAACCGGAAAATGGATTTACAATCAAGCAAATAATGTGCATTTGAATAAAACAAAGAATTATTTCTAAAAAGCCATTTACGTGGCACTGAAACATAACTTTCAAAGTGTTCACAAGTCAAACAAATCTTTAAAACCATGCAAATAAATATTATGGGACTGACTGTGCTACATGGTGAAAGAAGTTAAGATGACAAAATAATTTGAGACGGGGTGGCCATCTCCTGCTCAGGAATATTCATGTCCTCAAGTGGACTTGTCTGGTCCTGATGTATCATGTTTCCATGGTTACAACAGTTATGTGTTCCCAACATCAACCAGCTGAGCTGGTGATGCAGACAAGTGCATGTGCATGCACGCACGCACACACAGTGTAGGGGACAGGAAACTGTGAAGAACTGGTCATCACTCTCTTTCTCTTGGATTTCAACTGCAAGATTTCTCTCAGAAGGTTCAAGTATACAAAGTCATATTTAGTGAAAAGGCAGTTAATTTATTCAGTGCTTTGTTTGAGTTTATCTTCATAGCTACAAGCGATATATCAGTAAATGCTTTGTTTCAGTCAGCGAGCAATGTGAAATTAAGTCCCATTCAGCCTTGGTCTTTTTTCAGAAATATTTTTCATCACCCACTCATCTATCCTTTTTAGTTTCATGTTCATTTTATTGCTCTAAACTCTGACTTCTGAGAAAAAATAAGAGGCGCACACATGTCCAAACAAATAACTTTTAGTTTACAAAAATCAAATCCATGTTATTTTGAGGTTTTAAAAAAAAATTCTATGTGTTAGTCAAGGATAATACACCATACAAGGTTTAAGAAGGTTTGGTTATACAGGATTTAATTGGATTTTAGATTCCTTCTGTAATATAATAATCACAGAGGCTTTTTTAGGTATGACAAATGAGATTATTGACAGGTGCTTTCTTGCATTTTAGAACGCAATGTTTTGTGTCCTTGTGTTCCCATTTATCCACGCTGCCATTTAAATCAGCCCTTTTGATTCAGTGTGTTCCAAACATACTTGCCTCAACTATCAACAACACTCTAACTGGACCTTTCCCCCTGCGCCTGATAGTTAATTATCAGGCGCAGGGCTTTCTGTCCACATTTCCCTGTGTACGACAGGTCAGACCCGTGGTACCCACACTCCTTGAAATGTGTTTGTTACCAACAGCACCTAACAAGTTTGCGCCATTGTAAATAAATCCTTTATACTGAATGATTTACTAACATCCAAAGTTCTGGGATTTATTTTTTTTTCTAACTGCAATATTGCAGAGGAGTATGGGTTATAGACCACTAAATGACCTGTGACTGTGGGACTATAATTCTGTTTGTACTCCAAGGACCTTGGGCAAGGTTGGAGGTCAGAAAATTTATTTTTTTTTTTTATACTGCAGAAAGCTAAAGCTGGCATTTTGTCATATCTACCCACACCCTGACATTTATCACGGTTTTGAATTTTTTTTTCCTCCATCATGAGCTTGACCAAAGCAATCGTGGTGTATAAATTACATATTCACGTTGACGTTTTTTTTGGCCAATCTGGGTATTTTATTTTGTGAAACAAGTGTCTTAGTCTTACACATATTAAGGGTCTATTCTGTGTGTGGTTTTTACACACGTTTACTTTCTTTTGTTCAACCTGTCTCTATGCACAGACTCTGTCTGTCGCTGAAATGTTAACAGGGTCATCTGGTACATTGAACTTCAACTTCTATTGCACCTCAGATCTCAAATGGGTGACGTCTATTAAAATGCAATATGCCCCCTCCGTTACTGATCTCACTGGCTAAATGATTCTATTTGTTGTTTCCAGCAGTAAATGTCAGAGGTCAGAGCAACTGTGGAAACTGCTTACTGGCTTTATTGCAACAACCTTTTAACGGGGCTAAACAACATGATTAAATGCATGATTACATTTTTTTGCCAACATTTTCAGAAGTAAACAGAAACTGAAAGTCCTGTTTGACACTATTAATAAGCATTTCAGCCCTGACGTGACTTGTTTTGTTGAGTAGGGACTGTAATGTTTTGGGTTTTTTTTATTTTACTTTATTTATTTTACTTTCCCTCCAAGACCTCATTGAGATGTGAAGCATGAGCATGAAGTGCTCTTCCAGTTGTGTTGATGTTAATTAGAATATGTGCTTTCAAAAATCTACTAGCCTTGCCTCTCCCCATAAAAACATCAAGTGTGTGCCAGGTTTCTTTCTTATCATGCAGGTGTTCAGTCTCTACTGAAAAACAGAACACTTTATTATTTTTCAAAATAATACTGTGTTTGCCTATGATTATACCGGTTTTTCGACTTTGCTAATGCTACAGTATCTGTTGTTAATATCTGGATACACATGTTTTACACGGAGCACAGTTGTTTAATAAATAAAACATTGTGAACGTCGCATGATCGGACAGTCCTTTAACTGTCCTCATCATAAAGTCAGCTTCACAGACGTGATTACACTCTTCCCTGGGCTGTCAGTAGTGTTGTTATGGGCAATGAAATGTGCTTCAGCTTGCATTGCAATAAAATGAGCTCTCATTACACTTTACTCTGGAAATCAATTTAAAAAAGGTTAAACAAGAGAATACAACACCTTTAACAGCACTTACCATTTTAAGTAGGTACCACACTGCCCGTTGCAAATAACACTCTACACACTCTGACATTACAGCTGATTGGTCAGGACAGAGGCAAAGATAACAGGCGTATTACTGGGTGAGAGAGAGGGTGAGTGAGAAAGAGAGAGGGGGGTGGGGGGGTGGTGGTGGAGGGTCACCATGTACTTGTCTGGCTACCAGCCCAGCTGGGCTTCACTGCACCAGCTCCTCAGTGCCACAATGGCTTGTGTGTGATTGGTTCTGGATCTACCGGCCACCGTAACAGTCAAGCTGTGCTTCATAGTTATTTTAAAATGAATCTTTAACAGTCGTATGACTAAACCATTCAAGCACCGATGGCTTACAATCCGGTTTGCACACATATGCCCACAGGCGCAACACACGTTTGTGTGGCGTTAATCATTCCCAAGTAGCCGATAAGACAGAGTGACATCGTTCAAATAGTACAACTTCACTGCCGAGCACACACATGTCCCCACCCCTCATACATTCCTCTATACATTTTTTACTCTTCTGTGACCTCACTCTGGAGAGAGGGATGACGGTTAATGAGCAGTCCATCTTTTCCTTTCATTAAAAAGCGAAAACCGGGTAGCAATGTCAAGGAAAGGAAGAGTGAGAGCAAGAGGAGATGAAGAAAGAAGGAAAGCACAATAACAAATCATGATGAAAGAAAGCAAGAAAAAAGAAAAAAGAAAGAAAGAGTCAATCAGGAAATCTCAGGGCTCTTCAGTAACTGCTGAGGAGAGTGCGACTCTATGCCTCTGTTTGTTTCATTTGTTAATGAGCTAATCAATAGCTGTGTGAGATGTAGAAGCCCTGCAGTGGATCTGCTTACCTACGGAGACACAAAACTTGTTTGTCTACCAAATTTCTCTCATGTTTTTTAACTGGTCAGATTTAAATTAAGTTTCTCTGGTACACATACCAACGACGCGAACACCACAAATCACATATTGCACGTGTGCACCTGTAAAACATGCTTACTAAATAAAAGACAAAAATAACAAAATGTCTTTCTTGGCCAACCGGCGTGCCATCATTTAAAAAAGAAAAGCCAAAAATGTCCGCTATCTGTCAGTTTGGCGTTTGGAACTGTGATTATCTGAATCTAAAAGAGCAAAACGTTAACCCTGTAAAATGTGAGCAGCGCCTCCCTCTCCTTGAAATGTGTGCGTGAAAAAGGCTCAAATAACTTGGTCGTGCAAAGAGAAGGTGTTTATCTCACTGATTAGCAGAGCCTCATAAATACATAATCACTGATGCTAATCAGCCCTCTCACCTCGGGCTGAGCCAAAAATAAACAGTACACACATGTTTACTTTAGACACACAGACAAACTTTTACTGCAGTATTCCAATCAATATTATTCTGGCATTGAAGACTTTTTAACATAATATCACATAAATCGATCATTAAATGACAAACGGAGCAGCTATGACTGGGTGGCTTCTGCGCTTCACTATTTCTATGTTACACCATGGAAAGACCCACACATTCAAATTTGACACATGCAACTTTTGATCTCTCACTTGTTTTTGAAATGATGTCAAATCGCGTAGTTGCAGCTTTTTCAGTCTGCTCTGTTTACATATCTTGTCAGATGGATCTCTTAGGGTTTTGGACTGTTAGTCAGACAAAAACAGACAGATTTAAGCTTGGATCAACTTTTTTTTCTTTCAAGCTCAAGCATATGTTATGATCACATAACCACTGTTTCATTATCCTACTTTTCCCAAAGACCCTCAAAGAGAGGGCTGACACGTTCCACTGATGGAATACTGGGAACATATAGGTGGGAAGACAACAAAATAAAAATGATGAATGCATGACAAAAGAGAGGGGCATTTATGAGGTGCAGGTTAAACAGCTTACGCTGTGGGAGGGGGATTTGGGCGCCTCTACTAGATGGGGGATATTAGCTGGAGTATCTGGCAACCCTGTTGCTGAGGTGAATAACAGTAGAATCCCATTTGCAAAGATGTCTATGCTTCGTGTCAAATATCCCAAAAATCTCTCTCCAATTACTCCAAGCTCATATTACACACATACACACACATATGCCAAAAGAGCACACTATATAGGTGTATTGCATTCATCTGACTTTGTTTCTTTAAGTGTGGATGTGCTGTGTGTGTCATATTCCATTAGCAGTACAGGCATCTCTGTTCCCATATACCACCAGGCGTATGTGTCACACACACTCAGACAGCGGAGAGCACACTGAATACTAATACTCAAGGTGTTGGTATCTTTCTGTGTGCACCTCGCACATCTGTATGCATGTGCACCCAACAGAGGTGGAGGAGGAGGGGGAGGGGAGGTGAAGAAGAGCTGAAGTGTGGTAAAGAGTAAGTATGTGTGCTTATCTGCACACTGTGCGGGTATTACAACTATGTGTGGTCTACAGTCGCAGCCTGAGGTTAATAAACATTGACAGTGAATTATCTGCTCTGGCAGGGTCGCAGGTGGGTTCGATAAGAGCAGATTGGACACACCCGTAAAAAAAATACTTATCATAAACACTATCCGACCTGCGTCGGTTTAGTCCTTGAGCAAGGCAGGCAACGGCCAGCTGCAGTTGTCTACCACTTGACAATGAGCCTGCCCTAAAGGGGCCTTTTACTTGCCAGCATGGATTCTCCATGGTCTCTGCTCTAGCTGCTGGGCTGCCTATCAAACCACAAGGCAGCAACAACACACTGATGAGCTACTGTGGCACACTGAGATCAGAGAGAGGGGGGGAGATAAACAAGAGGCAGATAAAGGCGAGGGAAAAAGTGTAGGGAGAAGGGATGGAGAGGGGAGAGAAAAAAAAAAGAAAAAAGACTGCGGGGTGAGTGCAAAGGGAGCACAACAGGATGTTTTTACTGCAAAGCTACTTAAGAAAAAGATTTGCTTCACAGCTGTGGGACAGAAATACAGTTTTATTTAGACCATTAGATCAGTGTATGGGGAGAGGTGATCGATTAATGCAGCCCAGCCCTGTGCCACTGCCCAGTCATCACTCTCTTTCACACGCATGCACTCACGCACACACGCACAACCACCATCCCTCCACAGATTCAATCCACACAGCAGGAACGTGTTCTTCTCACTGCATCGCTCAGCTGAGCACTAAGCTCAAACATGGCGTAATGGTGCAAAAACATGGAGGCGGGGGTACAGTAGGGAGAAAAAAAACTAGTAAGGTCAAACTCGTATTTCCAGACGCTACTAATACTTTTTTTCATATCAGCACCCGCACAGCCTGTTTGACTTCTAATGCAGTCAGTGTTGTCCTTTTAACTTCACAATCTAATGTTAATGATCACCATGCATATGTTCACAGGTGCCAGTAGCTTATAGCATCCTACAACAAGATATTTGAGCAAAATAGGTATATACACACACAGGTAGAGGTGTGTATAATAGGTCCCTGGCATTCCCTTGTTGATTGTAAGCAAAATATGATGTTGTGTAATTTAATTTAATGTAATGTGATTTGGCAGTAACACACATAAAATTGGTTTGCCAACCACGATGGACCAACAGGAAAAGAGAGAAGAAAGGTGTGTCAAATTTAAAAAATAATTTTAAAGGATATTACAGTTCAAGACACATCTAAGCATTTGCACGACCCTTATCTCTTTCATGTATGTTTTTAAACAAGCAGCATCATATCTTATTGTGTTACCACATAAGTATTTTTGCCATGTTTGCTTGTGTCCACTTTAACTGGGCCTATATGTAAAGTATACATACCTTTTTGAAGAGCAAGGAGTCGTCCATGTGTTCAGCATACACTGAGCTGAGTCTGTATTGGTTCTCGGTGGTGATGTCTATCTGATAGCCGGTCAGGCAGTAGCAGACTGTGCGGAACTCCTGGATTTTCTTCTGAAACACCTCCTTCAGCCTCTGGTTCCTGAGCTCCGAGCTTTCCATCTGCTTACGTAGATCTGCATAAGACATAAGTTAGAAGAAGACAATGGTCAGACGTTGGCACACTGTTTAGGAATAGACAAGATTGGTTGAGCACTAAATTTTTAAAACATTCTTATGTGTAACTGCACAATACTATATGCTATACTCCACCTAAGTGCACGGCACAGATGGACAGCCCCATAGCAAATTTACACTCCTTGCAGCACTCCATCTACTCAGCTAGGGTCTACAGAACACTACAGGGCTCAGAGTGTTGTGGCAACTAAAGCTGTCACATATTCCAGCTGGGAACCAGAGAGATGCAAGATGGGGCTTGACTTTAATTTGTTAACAATCAATTTGCAACAATTACTTTAATTTGAAGGCTTGGTTTGAAAAGGCAAATTAGTTTGTGTAAGGTACGATAAGTCATTATGGATGGAATTATTTTAAACGATCAGTGCAGAGCATGTTGGAAGGGACACATGTGCAGGGGAGCCTGTGTGAATTAAGAAACGTGAAAAAATGCCTTTGATTCCATGATTATATAAAGACTTGCAATTTTGATGTTTTCTAACATATAAAATAGTTTTCTATTGTTCTCTCGTCTTAATTTTTTGTCTTGTCAAGCGATTACCGTTTTGATACAAATATAGTTAATTACTATCTCAGTGTGTACTGTATGTGCTACGAAAACATTGAAACGTGCAACATGAAAATGTTATCGATATGGTGAACCATAGTCTTCAGTGACTCTGGCAGTCATCAAGAGCAACGTCATTTGATTGGTATTTCTTCTTGGTATTTCAGACAGAGGAATTGTATCTGGTTTGGACACTTTATTTAAATCTGTATTATTTGTTTACATCTTTAGATAAAGTACACAACCTTTTTCGAAAAGCTCTGCACAACTCTCAGAGTTGGACAGACAGCTCTACACAGATGGCAGTGAGTATCATGTTGTGAATTGGAATGAGTTGGCCTCCTTACTAAAACAGCTGTATTGTTTCTGGTATGTAGATCACTGGCTGTTTCTCATTTCTCTCACAGTTAAAATTTCGCTTTCACAGAATGCGCTTCTCCCCCTGCAATGATTGATAATTATTTCTACCCATCACTCTTCTTTTCATACATCTTACCCTATTACTTTTTTGGCTGTCATAATCTAACAACTAGATGGCTTCAGAGTCTGCCTGTCTGTCTGTAAGACCGTGCATCTCATAGAGGCACGGTATGTCTGCAACCGGGCTCCTCTTGAGTGTCAGCCAGGGATGATATATACTGTTTCAAGACTTCAGGATTGTGACTAAACTGTCACTTCATGACAGCTATCAAACAGCCCCGAAAGTGACTGTTAATTCTCAAGTGACAGCATCAAGTAGACGCAGCTAAAGATTTACTGTATCATGCACGCAAATAGCAAACCACACAGGGACATGGAGAATTATAGGCTCTGAAATGCCATATATAAAATAAATATGTGGAAAAAGATGTCAATGAGTGTGATACACTCCTAAATCAAAGCACTGGAGTTGAAACTACTTCCAAGTTGTTTTAGAATGTCAGTGGACTTCTGATCATCATCCTTTATTCAGAAAATTCAATCTTGTGCAGATCTTATAATAAGTCTTAATAACAATGGCTCGATCCACATTTCCAAATAAATAATCTCGAAGACATTTTGAATTTCATCTTTTGATATTCTATCATTCCGAACAGAAATCATGCATAAGAAAATTGGGTCAAGAGACCATTGGCAAACCTATAAGGTTTGGGGAAATGACAGGAAGAAGACAAGAGGTAAAGGAAGTGTCAAAAGGAAAAAGAAAGAACTGTGGACCATTGAAAGACAAATTAGCCAACAGACTTCCACTGAAATGCCCTGAACTCTCATCAAATATTTAATCCTGTCATAACTACACTTCCTCCCTCTTAACTGTCAGTCATATCATCACATCTAAAAGGACAAAGACCTCAGTGGCCTTAAATATCAAAGAAGCCATTTTCTCCTTTCTTTTCTTTAGGAAATCAGCCACAAGAGAGAACGGGTACCACTTCTATCAGTTTTAAACATTAGTCAGATCGTTTGCATATTTAGAGATATTACAGCATACTTGCACAAAGAGAAACAAAATCAAAGTACTTCCATAACCCAAAACGATGCAAACCAGCCATTTTGACACCGGTATCTACATGGACATGGAGTACAGACAAATACCAATACAGTACAGACAAATACCAATATATTAAAAAATACTGCAGAGAAAACTTGTAATAGCTCATTGTAGCTCAAATGCTCTCTTACGTGCACATACTTTGTTTCCCAAATCAAAAGACTTTGGTTAAGTTGGTTAAGACTTGTGTGGTTGAGGTGTCTGTGCTGTAGCTCTTACCTAACACCTCTTTTGACGGTGGCAGACTGAGGCCAAGGCTGGAGCCATGCAGACTGGTGTCGTCTTGAGAACGGACCAGAGCCCCTCCATCCTGCAAGGAGCGCACCAGTTCCCTGAGATGTGTCACTTCCTCCCGTAGACTCTCCACTTCCTGCTGACGCTGTTGCTTGGCAACAGTGGTGGGGTTCATTTTGAAGTGAAGAACTCTGGTCCTGACTGGATCATAGTCTCCCTAAGAGGAAAAAGAGACATACAGACAAAAATCAAATGTCCATCTGTTGTACGCTTTATTATTCCTTTGTGGATCTAAAATTTAAAAAAAATAGTCTGTGTCATACAACAACAACAACATTATGTCACTCTTTGTAGAAATAAGTGTCTCCTGAAATCAAATCAGTACTGTCTAAAACAGTATTAGATGTACTAAAGCACACCAATCAAAGTTTCAAACTTTGTGTGTGGAGTTTTCCTCCTGCTTAACAGGTATCGCATCAGAAAAGTGCAGCCTCGCTGTTGTGTTCTCTTGATTGTTTGTAAGTGTTACCCGCGATGCTGTTATCTTTGCCAGACAATGGTGATTGCCTCATTAAAGTGATCAGGTTCCCACTTGGCATTTGAGTCCAATCCAAAATAATAGAGACATTTTTTGTTTATAGCTTATGAAGAAAAAATGGATTTCAAAATTTAAAATGTGGCTTTATTTTCAACGTTTACATCTTAAGATATTTATTCTATGCAACTGTTGACTTCTCTGCTTTACCTCACCTGCCAAAATCTATTCTGCAGAGGCTCAACAATAGTTAAGTTGGAAGCATCCAGCTGCCAGACCGCTTTATTTCCCACTGCAAACACTTCACGTGGCATATGAAGGATTTGTTAGCACTGTGGTTGTTGATGGAAATCATTTTATAGTTATTGTGGACAGCACTGTGATTTGCAATATGATCAACATGATTTTTCCAATATGAGCCCCAGTTACCCAACTTAATTATGTTTATTCATTTTATATGTACATTTTATATATATATTTGTAATGTATTGAAGTCTGTTTTGTCCAGTTTAAACAACACACGTCTCTAAATGCTGCTGTTGCACAATTAGCTGCCACATAGGAAATAAAATGCTGAAAAATCCATTGTTTGGCATCTCCTGACAACTGAACTCCATAAATCAACCAAGACGAAACTCTGTTTTCAACATTTTAATAAATGTTTCATCATGTATTAATCCGATTTTTATAGTTTAGCTGAGTCCAACATGATTTCACAGAACTGTATCCATCAAACAGACATGACAACAAGATTACATGACATAATGAGTAGAAAATACTGATGGATGTGAGCAACAAGAAAACACTCTGAGGTGGAAGGTAATAACAAAGGAAAAATAGGATTATTGTTTCCTGAAAACATGACTTCCTTCCTTTTTTATTTTGTTTTCTTCTGAGTCTTTAAAGTCTGGATGAATCAGAGCCTATCTTAGCTTAATGCTGATATGTGAAGCCCGAAACGAAGACACACACGCACACACACATCTCAATCTGAGCTCTTGATTACTCACTAAATTAGATTCCATTTGCCCCTAAGCGACAGTTGCAAAATAAACTATGGGCGTGGAGGAGAGCAAGCTGCAGATGAGGAAAAAGAGGATCTGAAGATGGGAAATGGTGAAGGGCATACAAAAGAACATGGAGAAAACAGAGGGTGAATGGCTATCATTAGCCTAAGGGTTGGAAAAAAGCAGCAGGGACGGAGGAAATAGTGCCTAACACAATGATAAATAATGCCTTGTATAATTTAAATGAAACAAAGGGATGCAGTGTTCCAAAATGTGTGTATTTATATCAACTGAACTGCACACATGTCACAACCAAATAAGGATGCGTCAGGATGTGTGTTGCAATAAACAGCAAGAGAAAATGGAAAGGAGAGTCTAATATAGTGAGACAGATATGTAAAATAGAGCTCTAAATCTGGCACAAAAAAGGAGTGAAGTCCTAAAAATGCAGCTACCAGATACATACTGTCAAGAAGTGACACATCTTTCCAACATTATTCTTTAAAATTAGGGCTAGCAAATGAACATAATAATAATAATTGGCTGTGGAATTGATATTTCACTCTCTGGATGGCTGGACTGAGCCGAGGGGCAACTTGATTGCTCGGACCCAAAAAGGAAGGAGATTTATTACGATTTGGCATAGTGCACCAAATTTTCTCAAAATGCAAATTCAAGAGACCCGAAGAAGTATGAGCCACTGAATTTAAAAAAGATGACTCGAAAGATTCTCACCGGGCTGATCATTTGTACAAAGGTGAAGGTATGTGCTGTTATGTCTGCATTTAAGAATAGAAACTGGTGCATCATGTGGTTATAAATCATTTGGTTCATTGCTGTAACAATAGAAAAATGCTTAATATTACAAAAATGTAGCTTGCCTTCTTTTTTTGTTTGTGTATGTATGTGTTTACATGCTTACATAGCCACCTCTTGTAGGAAGGTGGAATGCTACTCTAAGTGCCTGAGGCTACACGTCATATCCATACAATTACAGGAACATGTCTGAGCGGGGGGGACTTTTTTAAATGTAAAAAAACTGACGAGGCAGTGGGGGAGGTCATAGAGAAGAGGGGGAGAAATAGAGTAAGAGAGGAAGGGGAGTTATATGAGCAGGGAACAATATCTTTTTTTTTAACCATAGATAAGCAAATCATTGTCAACTGTTTTTATAAAAATTACTACTGCTACAAAAAAATCACAATCTCTCATTTAGTTCCTGTTACAGTTTAAGGTAATGCCCTGAAAAACAATTTTGCAGAACATGCACCAGGGTCTTAATATTGCATTTAACATGGATACAAGAATAAAACTGAAGATTCCCTAGGGAACAACTGGACAATAACTTTTCATCGGTCTAGTAGCTACACTGATTGATCTTACTGGATAGGACCTTCCTTTATGTCTCTGGGATGATAAGTAGACTCCAATTTCTTTGTTGCAGTTAACCAATGACAAGAATAATGGTTTTGCTGCATTTTATAGATTAATCACATTACCACTATACTGATTCTATTATTTAGAGGGATGATCTAACAATATACCGCATAGTATTTTCTGCAAAAGAAAATCTTGAAAAAGAAGCAAAAGTACTTCAATCAAATTAACTGCCATTACTGACATGTCTTCCTTAAATTGTATATTATATTGAGCAGGCTGAGAGAGGATAAGGAACTCTACTCTGACATTTTGAAACATGCCACTTGTTTATATCCATGAAAAGTGAGCAGCACTGCCATAACCTCTGCTGCTCAAAGGCCAGAAACCTGTTACCAACTTCAGTCAGAAACCACCCTAACAACACAAGGCATACGTGCCACACCTGGAGTGGAAAGTGGAAGATACGGGGAGGAAAGGAGCTTAGTTAATAGTAAAAAGTAAAGACTGGAACACACATTCATGGTGATAAACTCAATGCTAGTTTCACTATCAGCCTCAAGGGATTACTTGCAGGACATGAAGTCTTAGTCTTGCCTTCAGATCTATTTGTTGCTTGAATTGTTTTTAGGGATTTCAAGACTACTATAAGAGTTAAAACCTGCCAACTTGGCTATAACTTTTTATTGGCAGTCTACCACACATATTATTTAACCACTGATGTCACAAATCATCTAGTCCATCATTTCATCTATCTCTATCTGAAATTCTCACATAATATTAGGAGTATGTCCGTATTACTACATGCATAACAGAGAGACTATGGGGATGCAGCCTCTTGAATGGGAACAATTATCTACCTATGACAGCAAGAGCACACAAACACCGTATAGCAATATCTACCAGTTGGTTAAGCTATTAAACTGTGTTGAGCCTCGTGAGAGGTGGGGTTTTGGGTTATGGACTGATATTGGCCTATTACCAGAAAGACAAAAAAACTACAAAACAGATTTTATTCTGTTGTATTTTCTGTTTTTTTTGTCTTGTGTTTCATGTCTCAACAGAAAGAACACAAGGTCCAAACCACAGAGGGGCTACTTAAAATAAGAAAGAACAAACATGGTGGAGCGCAAAACAGCTCGACAGGTCACAAAAGCCTGTCAGCAAACCGCAATTTTAGTTTCTAAATTTCAACTGAAAACTGTTGGCTCTTGGAGGTAAGCTAGTCAGACAAATATCGTGTTAACACCCAAAAAAAAAACAACACTCAGCTGAAGCTGTTTTAACTGACAAAGCAACAACGTTATCAAGTTTAATACTAATAATCATCATAATAATAATAATAATCACAGAACCAATTCCCAATGCCTCTATATTTTCTGTTCTGAACAACTGATGTGATGGGGGGTAAACATTGTGCGCAGGATATATGTTTACGTTTCCATCATCATTAAGAATCCAGTAGCTCTGAAAATAAAAAGTCAGCAGCTCTACAAAGAAGTCAGCAGGCTGCAGGGCCTTTTTCTATCATGCCCCATTACTCTGAAACAACCTCCCTGCTGACATCAGACTGTCTGCATCCACCAAGGCTTTGAAATCCAAAGTTAAAACTCATTTTTATGCCTTAACTTTCAGTTAGTGGCTTATTCTTTCTTATTCTTTAATTACTTAAAGCCGGCTATTTGTTACTATTGCCCTGCAGCGGAGGGGTTTTGCTTTCAATGAATACATTAAGCCTTGTAGTACAGTATACTCCATCACGTCCTGCCTATGAGAGTGCTGCAAACATTCTGACAACCACTGTGACCATCCAGGCCGTGAGCCAATTTCTCCTCCTCCATGCCCCACGTTCTTGTGCTCACTTTGACTTGGGCTCTCTGTTCTGGACCATCAGCTGTCCAGGGACCTCCCTCCCTTTCCCTGGCTGTTTGTGCCGCAATACAGATGCTCTGATTCTGGATCAGTAAATTATGGAGCCACTGACCCAACTATAAGCACATGAAAGAGACAGCGCCCTTCATTACAAGAAACATCATCAGAACCATGAGTGAAATACTGTATAATCAATCACTTAAAAGATAACAAGAAGCAGTGAAAACACTAAGAATAATGGCCACATCTTAAAAGGCTGTAAAAAGGTAAGGGCAATATTATATGGGCCTCTTTAAACAGAGCTGTCATTTTCAACATAATGAATACGTCAAAAAAAGGGCTATCGATGATCAAAATGCATATACTTTATCAAGCGATTGGTGGGTTTATTGTTTTTACAAATGCTGCATTTTCACATACACAAGCTAATCACCACACAGGTTGTTTTAACCTCAGGATGGACACTGCATTGTTTAACTTAAAGGTAGAATTAAACTGCAATTCTATTTACAGTTTGATCATTTATACACTTGCAATATTTAATTTCATACTGAACATCAATGGTTGTTATTTAACAAAACAGTCAATTCATTTTGAGGCAAGATTCCTTTTGTGTTCTTTGTTCAGGGAGGCTTTTACCAGCAGACAAAGAATCGCTCAGCTCTCTGAAACAAATGGACCCAATAATTAAAACCGGTAAATTAAAAAATTTAAATTAAATTAAAAATTTGGGAAAGTTTTTTCCAAAGCTCATGGTTGGACACAGAATGTTTAGAGTGGGAGGGAGTGTTAATTTTCAAGATATGTCTGCCTACTATAGAAATATATAAGCTAAGCTAAAAATCATTCACCAGGATGACGTCATGATGAAATGGCATTATTAAAAAAAGTAAGCATTGCCAACTGGGATATCTACAGCATGCATGCAGGGAATGTATCAGCACACTGATTGCTTTTTATATTCAAGGTCATAACCTGTAAAAAGAGACATAATGGGACTTGAAATATTAAGGAAGTAGTCTGTAGAAAATATTTTAACATTCAGCCATGGCTGGCAATCTGAATGTCTCTACTCATCTTCTTACTCTATGGAGAAGGTCTCCTGGATGAAGGTGAGCCAGTATCATGACATCAGAGAAACTGACTTAAACCCAAAGTTAGCTGGTTTCTCTTCTAAATTAGCCTGGTGATCAAGGCCAACACAGTATGAGTTTAAATTTAATTTAAACTGAATTTAAATTCCTCTGCACTTTTCAATAGTGCTTAAAAGCATGACATGTAAAAACATATATACTTGAAATATGTGCATGTAATATTGGAACACGTATGGAAGTGAATATTTATTGCATTGGTAATATGAGCGGTGATTGCTACACTAGTCAGTACGGTGAAATTATAGATGGTGCAGAAATTATGGGTTGTGCCAGAGAAATCAGAAGTGCAAGGTGATATAAAAATCCTGCTGTCACTTTACTCAACCACTCAATTCTCTGGGTCATTTGTGCTTACTCATTCAGCCATTCATTCCTCTTGTCAAGTGCTTTTCTATTTAGACACTCATCTCTTCACAGGCTCTGATGTAGAGGTCTCTTTAAGTGCATTTGACCGTGGAGGAGTCATAAAAGTTAACTCTTAAGAACTGACCTAATCTATTGACCATGTAACCTTGAAAGCTGCGTGCAACACATGCACACACACACACACACACACACACACACCTACGCACACCCAGTTGTCAATTGCCTTAAAAGTGGTGGTCATGCTTGAGAACACATGGATTTCATTCACCCTGCGGCTAAATGGAACCAACACGCTTGCCCACACACGTTTCATTAAAGTGCCTTGGTAGACTTAGTTTGGCACAGTATGAGTCAGGAGAGTAAGTGGACCTGAATAAGATGAAGAGCACACACGCACACACATAGGGCCAATTTCAAACTGAGAAGGGATTGGGTATAAGACAGAGTTAGGTAAGGTGAGTGTGTTAGATGAAAGCAGCTTGAGAAGATGGCACAGTCACATGTGTTTGAGTAATGTAAAGGTGACTACCAACCAGGATTCATTTCTCCCTCCTACATTTACAGCTGACACTGGGGAATATCTGTCCTTATTTTGACAATAACCCCTCCACCCAACTGTTTCGTCCAGGCTAATTTACTTCCACCAATAAAGGATGACTTTAAATCAGCCGCAGTTCCTGCAACTTTTCTCAGTTCGGTGCTTCTGGAATCACACCTGGGTCCAATTGTGTTTGAAATACTGTCAGATATGGGTAGCGTTTGTGTGAATCAATCTTTGGTGTCGTACAGGCTAGACTCCAGCCCTTGGGTTTATTAAATTGGTTCCTTTGTGCCAGATGAGTAAATCCATCACAGAAAACAGTTGGAGAGGAGTTCTGGTGCCTACCTGCAGGTTGTGCCTCTCCAGTCTCATCTCCAGAATGTTGTTCTGCTCCTCTAAGCACTGCCGCTCTGCTTCTAAATCTTCAATTTTTTGCCTGAAAAAAGCACGCACACATGCTCACTTGTCAGTAGTTATCATCTACATGGCAGAATAGTGAGTCCATGAAATAAACTCAATTACAAGTACAAGTAGGGGCAGAGGACCGCTCACAAACAAGTATGCAAGTTCATTTCTAAGTTGCCAAACTTTGACTTGAGAATCGTTTCAAAAGGTTGAGTATGTTGTTTTTGTGTGTGTGCGGTAACTACCTGAGTAGGCTGACCTCTTCTTTGGTCGTTAAAGAGCTGCTGTCACTGACAGAGGCCTGTTGCTTCTTTAGAGACTCCAGCTCCAGCTCCACCTGAGACAGACAAGAAAATGGACCGAGTGCATTTCCGTGAGACCCTTGTCCATGTGCCTGTCAAAAACCTTTTGCGCTCAGATAAATCCTCCTGCTTGCTGCTCTCTATTCCACACAGACATCCACACCCTGTATACACCATCAGGCCTCAGACTCGTTATCCATTTCACAACATCCTGACTTCTTTCCCTGAGTACTTTTAAGTTTATGTCTTTGTTTGTACCACTCTGATCTCACTCTCCACCTGCCAATTATTCCCCCATTTAAATTTGCACACCCATTCTCCTCTCTTACTGTCAGCATCTGTCTGTCTCTCAGCTCATCCTCACTCCCAGTCTTCCCAAGACGACTCAGTAATTACTGCTATACCAGGTGGATTTCACGCGTCAATACTCATTGCCATGGCTGTGTTGATGTCACCTTGGCAACAAGGAGCCACAAAAAGAAGGGAGATCATAAAACGAGTGCCAAAACATAAACAGAGTCACAGTGTGCGTAACAGACTCTAGGTCACACCTGTCAAGTCTTTACCCTAGCGTGGATTTATCATATGGCACATGATAAACGCACATGAGTTAAAAACTTTATATGGTGAACTTCACAGGAAGGCAGAGCGCAGCAGGCAGGAAGAGCAACTAACGATTAAAAAGGCACTTGATACACAGAGTAATTAAACAATGCAGACACAAGTTTGTGCCGTTTGCCTTCATCAGTGAATTTTTTATTTAATTCTCTGAGCATCACGTTTATTTTTTTCTGTTGCCGCAGAAGCTTGTCTTAGAAACTTCCAGGGTTTTTGTGTCCTAGGCTGGGGTGTAATTTTAATGTCTCAGGCCTATATATAAAGAGACAAACAACCATTCGCACCCACATTCAAACTCGCACTCGCCAATCAACCTAACAACCCATAGTGCATATTTTTGGACAGAGGGAGGAAGCCAGAGTACCCATAAGCAGCATGGATGGATATTTATCTATCCATTTAAACATTTCTGATGATTATTTGAGTAATCTATGGACACAGGCACAAACCAGACCGATAATATGGGTTGTGTGTGTACTAACTGTTTGCAGCTGTAGTTTCAGTGTTCCCGTCTCCTCTTGTGCTTTGGTCAGCTGGGCCTAGATAACCAGAGAAGAGAGGCAAGGGTACACAAATACCAAAAATCAACCATGAAAAATTGCTTTTTGTACTGCTGATTTACAGTATTGACAGAAAAGGTGTAGGTGAGCAGACTAGAAAAGAAAAAATGATCAACATTTTGAAAACCTGACAGACCAGCAACTAAGATCAGTAGATCAATATCAGTATCAGTAGATTGATATGGAAGATAATGGGGATACTAGGAATACAAGTTTTGGATTTCCGTAAGTATGCACATCTATGTAGACAAACCTCCATCTCTGAATTGTGGTTCTGTGTCTTCTGCAAGATGTCCTCTGCTTCTCTGAGTCGTTTGTTAAGTTGTGGAGAATATTCAGTGGGCGCCAGCTCGCTGTCGTAAGATTCTAGGATCGCCCGCATGCCATCACGTTCCTGTTCAGTAATACAACCAAAAACAGACATTACCATAAAATCCTGCAACATATTTGCCATGATATTACATAATTACATTACAGTGCCATTAGATATGTATTATTTGAGTCCATGCGAATAATTAATATGCGCGTATACAAGTGCCACAATGTGTTCTGCTTTGTATGACTGTGTTAATAAGGAAACAATGAACAAAGAGTGAGGTAGCTAGTATTTCTCATCCAATAGTGGAGACAACAGAGGCTTTGGGTTATAGCCAGGCTCTTTTGTAATTCACCTCATGCAATAATTAAACTCAAAGAGAAAAATGTCTTTGTAGAATAAGATAAGATACTACAAGTTGTGACAAAGAAATGTTTTTGGAAGTGAAACATCTTTATAGGATGCACAGTATGATGCTGCTTTATGTAGACTGCCTGAGATCATTTTAAATTTCGACTGATTTATTTATCTTCTGTTATAATGGAATGTCCTCGACATTGTAATCGGTTAGTTAAATCAATACACCCCGTAGTTGCTTCTCTTAAGGAAAGATGAAGATCAAAATCTCTAATGTGTCACTTAAAATAACATACTAACTCTCAAGTCTTAGTTAAAACTGCTCTATAGACACAAGTAAAGACAGGATATTGTAAATGCATGTGCCTTGATGGTAATGTGAAACCGTGAGCAACAGGACAGAAACGTCACTCAAGGGTCTGATAAACACCACAGGCTGGAGAGAAGTTGTATAATCAACTGATCTGAATCAACTGTTTGTGCCCCCATTGAGCTCAGAGGTTGCCATGGTGATTATGCGTGCTTAGTTCCTACTGACAAAAGCAAGGATTCAGCTGAGAGGAGCTTCACAGACTAGGCATCCCAGCCAAAGACCTTAACTCCCATCACTTTAACTCCTACACTCTGAGAGACTGGAAAATCTGCTGAACTCGGTGATGAAGTATTTGTTCTCAGTATCGATAATGTGAAAAACGGAGTGAGTATAGGTGACTGGAGTTTGTCTGTACTCCTATCAAGCAGAGGCACATAAAACAAGAAAGTCTGTCTGCACAGATATTAGTCTCTCGTAGTCACCACAGCATAGTGTAAGGAGATCTGCCTTTCTACTAGAAAGGAGGGCAAACATTCAAGCTTGTTGAATTTCTTCTCAGCCAACTATACAGTAATGGGGCCACTGCAAAAGTCTCAGGGGCTCGTATTTGTGGATCACTTGCATGTGGACAGGCAAAAGAAAGAAAACAAGACATTCCAATATATTCTCATCATGCATCTATAGCATCTATGTTCTTAGATTAGCTTTAAAGCACTTTGCAATTCCTGGGTGTAGAATTCTTTGCGTAATGAGATGCAATTGTCCTGGAAGATTATTTCATAGGACAGTATCAGAAAACAATCTGTCACTTAATAGGGGTCTAACTAGATCTAAATTTCCCTCATCAGATTCCGCCTCTGTAATTAGCCTGATCAAACCAACATAATCCATTTCAGGATGACTGAGTCAGGTTCAGGTTAAAAACACTATAAGCAAAAAATCCAGTTGCGTTCGATTCAATCTCCTTGAAGATAACTATGACCTGGATGAATGAGAATATTCACAGACTATAAGCAAAATCATTCATAATTCAACTTTATTTGTTTTGGCGCTGACACGGCATCACATGCCATGCAACATTACACAGTTGCCCACTCCTGTATATCCTTGTGACAACCTTGGAAAGGCAAGAAGACAAAAAAAAAAAAACAGGAAGGCAGAGGGAACAGAGGTAAAATGAAAAGGTAAAACCATGTTTCGAGGTCAGCTTTCCATCCAGGGCCCTGGAGTTATTTACTGTCTATTAATGTGCAATGAAATTCACTCAATCTAAATCAAAAATCTGCTGGCACGTCTCTGATAAAGCTCTCATTTTGAAAACAATCATAGAGTAGGAAGACAGAGTGATAAAACTACCATCGCTGTTTTCATCATCTCTTTTTTAGAATTGCTTTTATGTCCGCTGTTTTATCTAGTTCTTACAGATGCGACTTTGCCAATAATGAATCACCGGGTCTGTCCCACAAAGGGATATAACAGACAAAACATCTGAGCAACAGTAGAATAAAGAAGAGCAGGGGAGGGGAGGATTCATTTCACTGGGAAGGCTGGAAGATCCCGGAGCATATGCAAAATGAAATTTATTCACCTCCACACTTCTTCAAAAACTTAAGTCAAGGTACGGCTCAAAGGGGCATTAATCATCACGTTTGTGATCCAGAGTGCGTGGCCATAGTCATTCCTATTTAGTCATTGCTTTCGGATGATGCATTAAATGCCTGCATCCACTGAAAGCTGGCTGCATTTGCTCGACGACAATAACCGTAAAATGATTTGTTGTGGCTGTACCATATCTTTACATTAGTATGTCACCTTTTTTGTAGAAATACACAAAAGACACAAAATCAAAACGATAAGAGGCCCAGAGACTAAATGTACGTGGGGTGAAATGGGTGGATGAGAGGCATTAGTTTATTTGACTATATTTATTATAATTTGCCTTGCAAGTAAGAACCCGCGTGTATGTGTGTGAGAGAGATTTGTGTACTAAGAGACTGAGCACGTTGATCTAGGGAATTACACACTCTGAGAAATCAATATCACAGGGAGGTCTAGTCAGGAACTGCAGAGCAGGGGGAAACAAGACAGACAGAGGAGGTGTTTGACAGTCATGAGTGTGTCTTTGGTGGTCAGGTACCTTTGTTAGTAACATTATTCTCTTCTGTAGACGACGGGCTAGAGCGTCCTGTGTCTCCCTCTTCTTCTGCTCCTCCAGGGTCTTGCTGCGCTGCTGGGAAATCTCTGCACGAAGCTCAGCCTGCGAGTGCTCCACACTCCTCACCCTGACAGACCAGGATAAATTAGTAGTTGGAAAGCAAGAAGGCGGGTGTGCAGTTTTGTGTGTGTGTGTGTTGGGGGGGGTAATAACAGGATAGAGAGAGGGCAGGGTGAAAAAGAAGCAGGCTGACTGCTCCTGAACGTTCAGGCAATATAAGAAAAAAAACTATTAGCCAGTTTAGATTATATTTCTGAACAGACAACCGAACCTGCCGAACACCAAATAATTCCAGGAGAACTGGTCAGAAATTATTTGCAACAGTGAGTTTGCCAAGTCCAATCAATAGGACAGTAATTATACTAAGGGACAATAATTACACCACAACCCCCCTTCACCATCCCCTCCGATACCCACCCCTCTCCCACTCTGCTGTTCCTAATATCGCACAATGAAAGAGACGCAAGCTAATGAAAGCTTTCCTAGGTGGACTGACCTGCAGCGTGAACATATGAGAGCGTGTGTGCAGCTCTCCCTGCACACGTCACCTCTTCCCAAACAGGACAAGTTTAATTAGATAATTCTCTCCGTCTCATTCACAGGCTCCAACATACACACATACTCACACATCAGTGGGTACTGTCAGGAGTGCTATCAGAACCAGGACCAGTTTAATTAACTCTGTGACAATTAAGGACTTCTCAGAGTTATGGTCTAATAGATACATGGGGGAAAGAGGCATGTAGGCAGACAGAATTAGTGAAAAAAGGTTTGAAGGCAGAGAAAGGGATTTGTGTGTGTGTGTATGTGTGTGTGCATGTGTGTGTGCGATTAATAAAAATGTGTGTTACCGGCTGCTGAGTGTGTAGTTCTGCTCTTTCAGGGCAATTTCCCTCTGCTGGATCTGAATCACCTCCCTTGACAGATCATCTGGTTTCCTACAGAGACACACAGCATACAACAGTTAGCATTCACATGTGGAGAGAAACAAACGACTACACATGCACAATAATAAAAAAAAAAAATCAATATAACTGAGAAGGAAAGAAAGGATAGAGAATACATGAAAATGACAGCATTTCCATATTGCTTTGTTAGTTGGCCTGTGGGGAGCTGGGGAAATAAAATAACACAAGCAGCAGAGGGAGAGATGAAAGCAGGATAGTGGGCTAAATGCTGGTCATGGTTCCACAAAACAAACTCACAACATGGGAGAAATTGACAGACTACAAAACACACACAGAAGTACAAACTATAAATCTTGTGTGCAAGTAAGGATCCACTCACTCATAGGGGAGAGTTTCGCTTTAAATCCTACTTTTTCTGCAGACCAGCAGGTTAAAAAAAAAACTGTTAGAGCTTGCGATGTGCTGCAACTCAATATGGTGAAGTTAGTGCAACATTACCTCCAACAAAAAAATAGAGCAGAAGATCGAACTTCAGCTTTCACTAGAGACAGACAGTGGTGTCCTGAGAGCTGACCTGGTATTTTGCGCTCAGCAGTCGTCTGAGTCATATGACAAATTAGGTACGTGAAAGCAAAAGGCTGAGAAGTCAAGGTTAACATCAAGGCTGGAAAAGCAAAATATGCCATTTCCAAGTTTGGATGGTTTGTATTTATCACCAATTCATCTTAGCGAGGTGGAGCCTTAAGTATGGAAATAATCTCATGATTAAAATATGAGTTCATGAATCCTAACCACAGTACACAAAGTAGGTAATTCCACATTGCCCTGAGCACAGAGGGATTAGCCTTCCCCTAAGCTTACATGAGACATGAGTTTTTCGGTGGGTTTTTTCCCAGACATCCCTGTTGGTTAGAAATAATGGGTTGTGTACATTATTGGATGAGATGTGTTGAACATCTATGAGGTGGTGCACTGTTAAGAGTAAATTGGCTGTCAGGGTAGCGTAAGACTACTGTGAGTCTACTTTTGAGCACATATTTAAGCGGGTAGAGGGAAGAGATCGTAATAACAGTTTACTCCAGAGTCTTGTTACACTGTTGAGTTCAACTTTGGAAAAGATTTGTGATCACAGACCTTAGAAACCTAAGAGAAACCTAAAGAGTTTGTGTTTTCAGACAAACAAGGGACATTTTTTCCCATTTGATAGCCCCAAGCCATCTGTGTACAAATTTCATGTTACACACAATTATATTTTCTTTTATTTATATATCTAATACTTTCACAGATCATACTGCAGAGATCTTATTTGTTAAAAAATACAAATACAAAGATTTATCTGAATTAAGTTAATAACCTAAATGTATATTCTGAGTAGTGTGTTTTCAACATGTACTTTTCATGGGCACAATTGTTCTCATTATCCATTAAGCTTTAATATATTTTTGGATTATCTGATTCTGAGTGTTCAGAACCTAATTAATCACAAAATAGTGTAAATAACATTATAATTGTTATAATTGTTATAATAATTATAATTTATAATAACATTTCTCACAGCCAAAAGGAATATTTGTAAACAGAGATAGATTAGATCCCCACATCTTATAGGTTCAGACCAAACACGGCCTCAAATTCTTATTGTTTTGGTGTTTTATTAAAAATTTATAGAACGCTGATGAGCAGTATTTTATGATAAATTATTAGCAATGATAATATGTTCCAACATTTTTTTTATTTGAAAACAAAGCTCATTAGTTAAGGGGCAGATTGGGAGACAAAAAAAGACTAATATCAATATTGAGACAGTATGAAGATGAAACAGATTTTCTAATGCACTGCATAGACTTGCCAGCAAGATTCCAATTAGCTGCATCTTTGCATTAAAATGATTCCTTCAGAAGCAAAAAATGTGAAACACACGTGTACCGAGCTGTCTACATTCTGTCATTTGCTGGTGAAAACATAAGTGAAAAGGAAACACTTTCCCAGAAAATGTCCCAACATATTGTCCATCAACATTGTTCCACATAACAGCTGAATCATAAGAAAATATTTTCATTCTGGTGTTGTTGATTTTCATTTGTCAACCACGCTGGTGCACACATGAGCAAGCACAATGTTATCAGACTATGGAACAGAAGGAGAGGAAACAAACACCAGCAACCAGCCAACTGCTGGCAAATTCACGCTGCGGCTGTGAGGCCTGTCTGCTCCAGCAGGGAGCCACATTGATTGTTGTTGGACAGGGTTAACTTCGATTCAAAAGTTATTTTCCTCTGACAAAACCACAAAAAATGGCTGGTAAGAAAACAAATCCTGGGACTGCATTATACAAACTCCTCAACTACTGCAGCTACATGTTTACTCCTCATTAAAAACTACTTCACAACATACTGGGCCAACTAATGAAAAAGAAGGTACAATATGGAAACTAAATCAAAGAAAGTGTATGGAATGAGGAACTTGCAGTTAATTCCTATTAACTTCTAAATCACAGTGCTGAACCAGAGGAAAAAATATACAGTGAACTTGCACATTTAGTACACAGTCCAAAACAACGTAAAAGTAAACTTCAAGTTTCAAAATGCATTCTTGCTTTAAATAACCACAGAGCTGCCATTTTGCAGTTGTTAATGAATACCTTTTTGTTAATATCACCAGCACTCAGCGGTCAATGACATAGAGGTGTGAACTCATGACTTTTAAAAAAGGGTTGTAAATTTCAGCTCAATATACCCGAGACAACAGCACAGTCAGACGTGAATTATCTGGGAAATGACAGCCCCAGCTCAGTTATAGTAGATATCAACAGATGTGAGTATTACAGCAAGATGATCCTTCAAGATCTCTTCATAACTGTACATTTAACAAATGCCGTCATGTCTCATACAACTCATTACATAAGACTAAATAAAGCTTTCCATGAGGGTAGACATAATTCTGTTCCATAATTTACAGCAATAAACTCTTATTTCAGCCCAGCCACAATATATAACTCACACAAACACACACGCATACAGAATATAAGAAAACAGGCATGCTGGATGTTGTTTAACATTCTGTATCGTTAAAGCATCCAAGCATTTGACACGTGTGCAGTGTTTAAACTATCAGATCTAGTCCACCGCTCAGAAGGAAACATGCAATCTCCCTCTCTCATACCTTTGACTGGATACACACAAATACAAACTGGTGGAATCAATCCACAGCACTGACATTTGTTCAACTTAAGTGTGCACAGCGCCACCTAGTGGCAACTTTCATATATCATAAAAATATGATAAAACTTTGGCAAAGACACACTGGACCTTATTCTTTTTCTCTCACCTTATGTCGAGACCAGTAGATTGCCCGAGGTTTTCCCAGGCTTGAAGCTTCTCAGCAAGTCGCTAAGAATTAGAGGAAGCATCAGGTTATATATTCATATACAGTTTGTACATAGAATAACCACAGGTTTTAAATGAAGAGGAAATAATATAATGCACGTTAAAAATCTGACAAATGTGTAGAGCTTTCAGTTTACAGTGTATAGTGGAAAAATATAACAAAGAGCACTGATATGTTGGAGAGAGAAATGCACAATTCAGTCGCACAGCTACATACTGTTTACCTCTTTCTCCAGTTCCATATTCACCAGTTCTTCTTTGGTCTTCTCCATTCTCTCCAACTTCCTCCTGAGCCCCTCTACCTCCTCTTTCAGCAGGCTACAATTCTCCCTGCTCTCCCTGGATCAAGCGAACAGTAAGACAAAACATGATCATTTCAAGTTTTCAATTCTTTTAATAAATTAAAGTGTGGGATTTAGTGATTTATTAATAGATTTAACCTGAGAAAGTTGTTATCATCTCTTAGGCGCTTCAACTCCTTCTCCATATCTGGAACCCTGGCCACCTCCAACTTCATTGTCTTCACGATTGCCATGTCTTGTTCCTGGAAGGCAAGACGTCTCTCCAACTCCTGAGGAATTATCCAAATAAAATGACTGTACAAGTGTTTTTGGTATACGGCAAAAACATTCATTATCTTTGCTGAAATTAAAATTAAATGACCTACACACACTTTTGTGGAATAAATAAGACACTAAAAACTGAGGTAGATAAGTAAAGAGTTCAAACAAACTTATGTAATATGAAAACAAAATAAAAATGTGTATTTATATTTTGTTGATCACTAAATCTTAGGTAACATTATAAAGCTCACACATTTATGTTCTATTATTTTCTATTGTTTACTATGCCTGAATGTACTATATAAATACATATACCTCAAGAGCCTGTAGAGTTAGCAGATGTTTCTATATACTGTATACACTGTACAAACACAAATGAAAACACTGGCATGTGATGACATATTGTACCTTGATCTTGATGATGTGCTCCGAGCAGGAGGACTCTGCAGCTTGAAGTGTTTGGCAGAGCTGAGACACTTCCTGATACTTCCTATTTAAAACAGCAATCAGACAGAACTGTGTGCTCAATATTTATATTATGCAGTTGTGCTCAGTATGCGTTAGCATGAGAGAGAATCAAGCAGCAGTTGCTGTGTTTGTCTGTACCTCCGCTGCATATCGAGCTGTTCCTGCAATTGCTGGTTTTCAATGATTTGATTAGATATTGCTGAATCTTTGTTTTGTATCTTCTGCTTCTGCTCCCTGATCTCATCCCTCAGAGAACTCAGGGTCTGGGAACAGATTACAGAAGTGTGGCATCACAAGATAAGAAACATGACCAGAGTAGAAAATAAGATGATGTGTTTTTCTTTGTATGTATACCAGGTTAGCAGTGTTAAGTTTAGAATCTTGCTCCTCCAGTTTCTTGTTCAGGCCCTCCAGGTTCTTACGCAGAGTACGATTTGCCTCCACTTGTTCTGATAGGTTGTTAGCTGCTTCAACCTCTCTTTCCTCCAACTTTTTAATTCGTCCCAGGAGATCCTGGTTCCTGTCGACCTCATGCTGTGACACAGGAGTTTGCGTAAGATGCTTCACCTGTTGAATGATTGCTCTGACGCTTTTTGTGAGCTATACTAAATGTGTGCAGGAATTTAACATTCATAAATGTGTAAGCTATCACCACCCTCGACTCATTTGTATTATATAAAGATGTTAAGATGTGTGACCTGTACCTCCAAGTCCCTTGCATTGTCAGAAGCGGCCTTCTCCAACTCAAATCGAGCTCGCTTGTGACTCAGCTCCATCTGTTTCTTCTCCTTGTCCAACTGAAGGTACCGATTCTTTGAGTGAACTCTGTCTGCTGCTTCTAAAAGCTATAAAAGGGACACAACAAATCAGTCACTTCAGAGATTGTATGTTGATTGTCTCTCAACACAGCTCACAGATGATGCTGTTAGACTACATTATACCTCCATGCTGCGTACGTATTGACTCTGGAGGTTTACACTCCCAGCTGAGCGGTCTGACAGCCTTTGTGGTTGTTCAGGGCGGCTGATGAAGGAATTGAAGGACTTCAAGGTTGTCAACACAGTAGTGTCATCTTCTAAATCCATTCTGGGATTCAATGTTATGTTGAAGTGGACACATAAAAGAGTCAGAATAAATGTAATGCTACAGTGATGCTCACCCAACACATTTCTACTGCTGCAAAAAAAACATAATAATACATTACATAACATTACATTCGTCTCAACCACCAAGTTTTTCTTCTGCAACCAAGCCACAACACAGATATGTCACTTGACAGAGTTCAACCTGAATGACAACAACAGTTAACACAAACAATCAAACACAGATAACAATGCAGTATTTTCAAAACACAACACCCAATGCTTTGTATTCTAACCTTGTCACAGGTCAAATTCACAACATCAGTGTCACAAACACCACGACTTAACGCAGCATTATAAATAGCTACAACTAACCGAGAAGCTAAAGCTTCCGTCTCTGTCTGTATATAGTCTAATTGAGCTTGTTGTTATAGCTAACAGTGTAAACGTTACACGATCTGTGTCTTAAGCTACAACGACAGTTTCTGCAGCTAACTAGCAGGGTGCTAGCTGTATTTACATTACAGAAAAACAAGCTAATCTTTTATTGCTAAAAGTCGTATTTGTTTGGAAAGTCCTCACCTCGGAGCTGGTTTGTTTGCGAACAGGGACGGTTTAGTCGCAGTTTTATTTATCTGCCCTGTTAGCCTGTTAGCGAGGTAGCCTGTTAGCCAGTTAGCCTGTTAGGTAAGCCACAAATCACCGTGGAAACAAATCCCTCCACTGTTGCTTGAATGAGTCGCGTGCGATCTCGCGGGATTTGACGTAAAACTAAAGAAAACAATTTGTTCGAGTAGCGGAGATCACGACCGAGAAAATTACGAAAGATAAAAACACAAAAAATACACAAGAGTGTTACTTGTGTGCGTGTGCGTGTGTGTTTTAAAGTCCGTAAATACTAGTGATGGGTCCGGCAACACCGATGCGTCGGCGCATGCGTCGAGCTCATCCAGCGGAACATCGTGTCGGTGCGCGTATCGCTTTAAGAAAGTCACGTGACCGATACGGGAACTGTTTCGAACTGACACTGATGCTCAATTTCAAAACGTTGGAAAAAGTTATTTTTTAAATTTTTTTTTAAGCATCCTCATTCACAACACGTTCACTTAGATTTTCACGTTACGGTACATGTTCACATTGTTTATTGACTGTATCTAAAAATATCAAAGATACTTTACATTTACATGAAGATATGAAATAATACAATATAAAATACAATGACTTAAATGATATTATTGTATATACCAGGTCATCAAATCAGTGTCAGTTGAGTCTGTCAACTCGGTTGCCTGTAGGGATTTTTAAGGTCCAGCAGGTGTCAGTATTCAGTGACACAGTATCGACACAGTATCAATACAGTTGGGCAATGTGTCGAAACGCTTCATGACGCCTCATCTACCCATCACTAGTAAATACGTTAATGTCAAACGTTGTAATTGCACAATTTGTCCCACAAGGGGCAGCATTGCTACATCACCAATCTTCATAGTCCACAGTATGTGGGAGAGGAGGCCTCATGAACTCAGTTTATATATATATATATATATATATACTGTATATATGAAAAACAAGCGGTGAGCTGTTTTTTTATTATTACATGACATATGTGAAGAAGCATAGACCTGGTATTTATTTGGCACATGGTTGTCCCATTTTGAAGAGTAACAAAGAAGAGGCTGATGCTGATGGCGCTGTGTTGCCATGGATGAATGAATACCTAATATGAGTTCAGCTGACAAAATGTACTTGGTTTAGCAATAAACAACAAACAAATGATCACAGACCTTGTTGCAAACGATGACTCTCATGCTTTTGCATCCACTTTGCCTTTGCATAAATACTTAATTGTTTCCCATGAGAAAAACAATTGGCTGCAATTGACAACCACAGCCTTGCGGCGAAGGAGCAGCCTGAGTTCTATGACAATTGCTGTGGTCTGAGACCATGCACGCATTACTCCATGCATGCATTCATGTCTTGTGACGTGTGGGGAAAAAAAGTAGAATCAAAAGGAAACGTGCAAACACAGGTGGAAAGGCTGCACAAGGAGCAAGACTGAGGTTTTTTTTCTACAATATTATTATTATTTAGCTTCGGCTAATGTTGTAGCTGTGATGAATAAACGACCACAGAGGTCAGAGCAGTTACCCCTGCACAGCGATATCTGTGTGAGGAAAGAGGCATAAAAATAAAGTAAAGGCTACTGGGAGCCATGAGAGTTGTTTTTTTTAAGGTTGGATGACATGCAAGAGGGAGATGGTGGCAGGGTGTGAACTCATGTGAAAAGGTCAGACATGTCTTCCTCCGACTGACATAAGAGCTGCCTGTCACTGTCTCTCTCGCTCTCTCTCTCTCTCTCTCCCATTGTTTTACCCTCAAGAGGATCCACGGTCCTCATACCCCCCCACACGCCCCCTCTCTTTTTCTTGTACCCTCTATCTCCCCTGATCACTGACCACATTTTCTTCTTCTGTGCCTTTTGCGCTCTCAGTGTGACTCAGCGTGGGTATATTATGGCTTTCCTCGCCATTTCCATCTGCCCTCGCCCTCCTGAGGTCGACCCGCCTGCAGTCTTTTTTTTTTGTCAGATGACATAAATGCAAAAAAAAACAAACCCTATATTCAGATGCACATACACATGTGCACACACACACACCATAAAAAGTAAATCAGCAGAAGTGCCTGCAGATGTGCCCTTCATTACCATCTGTTGAGAAAACTGGAAAAGCGGTTCCACAAAACGCCGTCTGGCTTTTCCCGTCGCAGCCTGTAAACATCAGCACAACTATCAATACTCCGCTTTTATGTATGTTATAAAGGGTGAGGCACCTAAGACCTAAAGGCGACGTTATCGTTTGTGACACCGTGATGTCGGCGGCGGCATTGACCTTTCCAGCTTCATAAATTAACTACAGAATGGTGAGATCTATTAATTGTGACTCACACAGCCATCAAAAGGCTTTTAGCGCCAAGTCTTTTGAGATTACGTACCATAATCATATAACTCGCCAAACACATAATTACAGTTGGTACAGCTGTGCTGTGAGGTTCTATCAGTCTGAAACCCTGAGATAGAAATGAGGTCGCCAAATCATGCATCTCTTTCAATCGACACACAGGGGTCACGTCAAGGTGAAGCAAACAAAAGGTGTCGCCTCAGTGAGTACTGTGTCTCGCAGGGAAAAGACAGTGGAGGGAAAAGTGACAATTACAGGAGAAGAGGATATGAACGAGAGGGCTGAAGGTGAGGACAGAAAAGGGACATTACGTGCTCATCGTAGGCCCATCTTTTTTCCACGGGGGGGAGTAAAGGAGAGGCAAAAAGAAGAAACACGAGGGGGGGAAAAAAGGAGAGGCGGACAGATAACAACATTAGACATCAAATGAAGCAAAGGTTAAAGAGAGGAATCAATAAAGCAGTGATTTTATACTCCTCTAATGAAGGAGGACAGTCAGTCACTGATTCAGGCTTCCTGTGCTCCCGGTGCCCGAGGGAATACTTTAACAATATTAGTTTACGGGTGACACGCACACACACACACACACACACACACACAGCAAGAGCAAGGCAGTGGCAAAAAAAAAAAAAATCACGTTATTGGTAAAGAAACTGAAGAACTGAAACAGAGACAGTGACAGGGCCTCTCTGTAGCCAGTGTTTGTTTTGTCTGTTGAGGCCTATTGCAGAATCATGGCAGTGCAACATGGCAGCATCCAGGGCCCACTACGAAAACACAACTCCTATTTTCAAGTTTTTTTATATATGTATATATATATGGATGAATGGATGGATGGATGGATGGATGAATGGATGGATGGATGGATGGATGGATGGATAGATAGACAGATAGATAGATAGATAGATAGATAGATAGATAGATAGCTAGATAGATAGATAGATAGATAGATAGATAGATAGATAGATAGATAGATAGATAGATAGATAGATAGATAGATAGATAGATAGATAGATAGTGATGTGCAGGAATATTTAACACTGACGATGCAGCTCTGTGATTAAGATGTAAAGGCTCGTGCCGGCGCCAATATCTACAAAATCAATAATACATTATATTATCATCAGTATCCCCAGGGTAACATCATTTGAGCATCACTCTCATGCTCACATAACCATTTTCCCTTATTCTGCAAGATAAGAGTAATAGATAGATAGATAGATAGATAGATAGATAGATAGATAGTGATGTGCAGGAATATTTAACACTGACGATGCAGCTCTGTGATTAAGATGTAAAGGGTTGTGCCGGCGCCAATATCTACAAAATCAATAATAAATTATATTATCATCAGTATCCCCAGGGTAACATCATTTGAGCATCACTCTCATGCTCACATAACCATTTTCCCTTATTCTGCAAGATAAGAGTATATGTATATTTGCAGCAAAATGTATATTCATATATTTATATATATCGTTTTTTACGAGTTGAAGGCTGAATAGAAGCAACATGTGGTGATGCTTTTGAAGTGGCAATGAAACAATTTTGACAAAACATGAAATCCACATTATATAGTTTCAAACTTTCCCACACAACAACCACACACACACACAACAACACACCACATGCTTGTATCATAAACGATACGATGATGGTGTGCGCAGATGTCCAGATTCATGTGTTCACTTGTGTCAGTTTGATTCTCAGCGCTCACATACTGTGTGGCTGCACGCGTGTTATTGTGTTGATCCTTGTTGATGTGTGGTGCTTTCAGGGCACTGCTTTAATTTGAATGCGGGTGTTACAGGTCTGCCCGTGTACAGAAACCGGTGGCGGTGGCCGCTTTGTTTGTTCGATCAGTGCCGGCGGGCGCAGTGGTTGTGTATAAATGTTAGTAATAATAGGGAACCATTTGAGTGCATGCGCAGTTTGATAGAATACACATGTACATACACATATACCACGTGATGTACATAACAGTAAATCTTTTCTTCCTCAGTCCTCTCCCCCACCTCGTCCTGTGTTTACTGCCAAATACTAACGATACTGTCTTTGTCAGGGACCGTCCTTGTAATTCACTGGAGCGAGCCTCGAGAAAAAAAAAAATTGGATTGTGCACTTTGATTTGTGTCACGCCACGCGTAGGAAACAACTCCTTTGTCCGTGACCTTTGTAGACTTAATAGCTTTGGCAGGATTAGGCGCCAACCACATATAGATACCGACATCGCTGCGAGTCTCAGAACGCGGAGGAGGAGAGAGGAGTTAACATGGGGGTCGGCTTTTGTACCTCAGGCAGTCAGTTCATCTATCAACACTTATGCCCTATTGATTTTCACTTTGCAACCCTTTCCTCATCCATGAAGAAGAGCCTCAGCATGCGTGCCTCAGTAATGAAACTTTATGTATGGGTAAGCAACGGCCCTCACAGAGTCAAAAACAAACACGCGTCACCGAATGACTCACAATGATCGTCGAGGACGCACTTTAAAACACAAGGATCCGGCGGTGTGATTGCAGCGATTTGTCATAAAGGAATCCATGTGGGAAGATGGCTTGAATATTATATCGTGAAATCTTGTACCTCACGTCGCGTAGTAGCAGTAAACAGGGGGTAAATCAAAAAGAGGACATAATCGCATTCCTACATCTCACATCAATATTGTGCCTGAAATTAAATAAATGTGAGCGAGCAAACACACAATCATTGTTTACCTGTCGAACTCTGTCCGACAGTTTGTCTGGCAAACGGCACACAAAAACGACAATCTATATTTTCATGTATTAATAAGCAAGAACTGTTTTGTAGAATTGCTGTGTTTGAAAATAACTGTGCAGAGTAAATTAGTTTGGTAACATTCTTAAATGCTACCTGCAGGTCATATTTTCTATAATATTACTATAATAATATAATATATAATATTATTTATTGTCTGAGCATCAGCGCAGCATCAAAGAATCTGCTGGTTTTGTTCCATTAAAGCCTCGACACAGTCTCTGAGTATGGAAAGAGACGGAGGAAATGGAAAAAATAAATCAAAGAAAAAAAAACCTTGTCTGGTAGAGAGTGACCCTGCTGATTGAAATAGTATTTAATATATCGCTCACACATTTAATATTAATAACAAAGTCTGATATAAATGGATTCACACGGATGCCCACGCAAAAGTACATACAAACTACTCCTGAGTCATTTTCATCCCACATTTTGTGTTTCCTGTGTCAGACATGTGTTTATGTTCTATGAATGAGTGCATGTGCAGGTTAGTTTCTGTGTTTCTTGGTTGCATACTAAGCCCACAGACCATAATACAACAGCAAAATAAAGCCATTATCAGATGCATTCCAATGGCAGGCTAAAAGCTCATGAGGGACAATGAAACCCGTAGTGTTTACCTTGCATTACGAGTTTTTCTATGAATACATTCTGGAGAACCAGTTACCAACAGTGTCATATTGTTTACAAGGCACAATACAGTAAATAACAAATCGACTCACAGCCTTGAAGCCAAGAGAAGCAGTAATTCACATTTCAATTCACGAGTTTCTTTGCAGTATAGAGAAAAAAAAAGTGTTCACCTGGATTGAACCAAAAAACTTATTTGAGAGGGAGTAAAGGATGTAGATGGCCTGCGTTTTCCCATGATCCTTTAGTCCCGCCCACTGACACGGCAGGATGATGACAGGGAACAAAAAGTGGTCTATGTCATCATTTCCTGTGTTATTTTCCGTGAGCTGCGGTGGCTTGTTGAATTGTGTAATCTGTACATGGTCTAATTGCACATTCGTCTTTATTTTTGTCAGGCTGATGACATTACTTGGCAAACAACAACAACAACAACAGGCTCATTTTTACTTTATTCTCCTGTGTCAGAGAAATGAACATCGATGCCACCAGCAGTAATTATGTTGATACATTTATGTCCCGGTAACATGGGTCTTGGAGATGGATGTGCTGATGGGTTCAATTTTGGGATGTGGACCTGACAGGTCAGCATGGCTGGATTACCCTTGTATGGGCCCCTGGGGCACAAATTTACTATCGGGCCCCTGTGGGACCCTGACCGTCACCCCCAAAACACTGTGTATACAATATGTGAATGTACCCTGTCAATTCTATGTGGCCATTAAGACAGGAAAGTGCAAACGGCAGCAGATTGAAGGCCCTGGAATCAAGCAGTTCTTGTAGTGGGGGGGGGGTTAATGAGCCCGACAGTATGTTTTCTGTGTCGTTTGGTGGAAATGTTATTATTTATTAACACCTAACGAACATGCAACCCAGTGAACCACTCAAACTTTTGTGTCAAACTCAAAGCCAGATAGAAAGTAGAGCAAAGGTCACAGAGGTCACGGGGCGTTATGAGACGAGGGTTGGATGGTGCATGGGCAGCCTCTGTGGGAGAGATCAGCAGCTGAGAGATGACCTGATGTAACACTGGTTAATGAATTGAGGGGTTGCAGAGGGAGTTAAAGAGCACTTGAAATCAAACTTCTTCCGAGTCGATGGAGACACTGCTGATTAGAGTGCAGTTCCAGAGAATCACCTTCTCCATCAGATGCTCCAGCTACGTACTTCCTGCTACCGCAGAGGCGACTCACTGTTCAAACTGTTCCACTATCTCAAAATGTCAATAATAGTTCTTTAAAGGATAGAACTGAATTGATTATTTATTTTGCATCCACCAAACAAACATCTCTAAACAGGAAAGAAACATTATTCAGTAGATTAGATACTTTTTTTTGGCTTGTTTTCTGAGGTGTTTTTAAAAAAAAGCAATTTCATTCTTTGACCTAATTTTAATGAATCTGATCCTCTGAAGCATTGCATGAAGAGATATTAAACAATATCATTTCAGATGGGTTAAAAAGTAACAATAACTACGCAATGTGCTACATAAAGTCAGGTCCCAGCGACTGATGCGATTTCCCGAGGACAGCTGCAGGGGGAATTTGTGTTATGCTGAAAATCTTCAGTGGTGATTTATGAAGTCTCGCCCACCTCATCACAGCCGGTGGCAAAGAGGATAGTTGTATTTACCAGACAGCAGGCATACACACACACACACACACACACACACACACACATATACAGGGGGTCCTTGTGTTACGACGGTCTCGAGATACGACGTTTTCGTGGTAACGACACATCTCCCATGAACTTCCTTGTTTCGGTTTAAGCAGTTTGCCCCGTAAATACGTACAGACTTCACACGGAAACTAGTTGGTGCCGGCTCTCCAACACCTCCACAGCACAGCTAGGCTACTC
>JAFBJQ010001853.1:144847-161766 GCA_016785345.1 Trinectes maculatus | reverse complement strand
GTTTTCGTGGTTACGACACATCTCCCGTGAACTTCCTTGTTTCGGCTTAAGCGGTTTGCCCCGTAAATACGTACAGACTTCACACGGGAACTAGTTGGTGAGCGCTCTCTCTGTCTCTCAGAGCGCCTGCCGGCTCTTTTTTCTCCAGCACCTCCACAGCTGTGTTTACTTATGTGTAATGGCAGCGGCAGCGGCAGCCGGTAAGGAGATGCACACGGACACAGATGCGTTCAGGATCGTGGCAATACCGTAGGTTTATTCACAACACAGGGTCTACAGAGTTGATATCAGAAATCTAAAGGAAATGCTCATTACACTCGCGATATCAACCCCTACAGTGACAAAAGGCAATTCACCATAGTAAACTCTTATTTTAGCGAGGTGTTATAGCGACATCTGGTGGCACAATGTATGCACAATGGCACAATGAATGTATGGTCCGACTTACGTCGAAATTCGGTTTCGACACATTCTCAGGAACGGATGTCCGACGTAACTCGAGGACCCCCTGTATATGTATATACACACACATGTATGTATGTATACACACACACACACACACACACACACACACACATATATATATATATAGGGTCCTGGGATCTAATTTTGAATGATCTTCACAATAAACCCAACGTCACTGAATTACAGTTAGAGGAAAAAACGTCCTCACTGTCTTTAGCTGAAAAACAGGAAATGGCTTTTTATCTGGAGCGTCTCATCCTCTCATTACTGTATCATGGGTATTGGCTGCACCTCGATCGCCCAGCCAGGCTGACCCGACTGTGTCTGTGTCATGGCGCCAGGTCAGAAACTGTGTTGTTTTGCTTTTTCAAGATTTGGATGATGGGGAACGGAAACGCGTCGGTCGCCCGGGCCGCCCTGCACTTGACTCTGGGTTATGGTTGATCCATCAGGAAATACAACCTGATGATGTCAGGTCACAGACAAACATATGGCAGAAACACCGGTTTCATCCTGGTTGCTGAATGTACGAAAAGAAGAAAATCTTATCTGCTGCTCTCAGAATAACACCCTGCGATATATTTTATAGGGTCCATTTCTTGCTCAGTCTGTGTGTGTGTGTGTGTGTGTGTGTGTGTGTGTGTGTGTGCGCGTGTGTTCCTGTCTCTGATTGTGCTGATGCATGCATTGGCAGGCTTTGCTTCGCTGACCATTTGCCTCCCCCTGTATACAACCTCGGTACCATGGGGCTCCTGTGTGGTAGTGCGCTAAAAACAAGAGAGAGAGAGAGAGAGAGAGAGAGAGAGAAAGAGAGAGAGAGAGAGAACGACAATTAAAAAGCTCAGAGTTTGACTGTCAGCTCTGTTTCGTTGATGTCATTCACTTCAGTTTCATTTTAATTCAGTGTTATTTGTCTCAAGGCCTTTTTCCAGCATCACTGATTAAAACACGTACAATCTTATAAAAACACAAATTACATTCCAACTAATTCAGACGCAGACGTCCCCAATCCGAACACGTGAGGAAAAAGAATGTGTTCTTCTTTCTCTTCTGTCAACATGCCGTCACCTCAGTGGTGTGACGTGGGTAAGCAGTTTGTTTTGTGGTGGTGTTATTCCTCCACTGGCAGTGAGAGGAGCTGAGAAGTGACCCTGTCGTTTATATAATACACATCCACTTATTCAGAACAGGAAATGTGATTTTAAAAAAATAATAAACACATTCATTTTTTTTATTTAAGGGATTTTTTTTAATGAATGAAACTGCGAGGTCACAGCGTGTTCTGTTCACTGGTAACATCATCTTTCATTTGCTTCTCTACTTGACGATTGAAACTGCCTGTTCTTTCCTCAACCCCGACCACACACTGCTGTTTGCCAGCTCTCATTATGTTTCCTAAAGCGTTTCGGAGTAATCTATAGAATTAACTGTCCGGTTTGTGTTTTCGTTATTTACAGTAAAAAAGAATTGTCCTTATCACAGTGTTTCCTGTGTTCAACAGTCTCTCAACTGATTGACCGATTTAATGGAAGAAGATTTAAATGTAGCCTGTGTGCGTTTGTTGTTTCCTTTATCCTTTATATATATATATGTATATATATACACACACACACACATATATATACAGGGGGTCCTTGAGTTACGACGGTCGCGAGTTACGTCGTTTTCGTGGTAACGACACATCTCCTGTGAACTTGTTTACTTATGTGAAATGGGCGGGGGCGGGGGGCAGCGGCAGCCGGTAAGGAGATGCACACGGACACAGATGCGTTCGGGATCGTGGCGATACCGTAGGTTTATTCACAACACAGGGTCTACGGGATATCAGGATATCAGAAATCTAAAGGAAATGCTCATTACACTCGCAATATCAACCCCTACAGTGACAAAAGGCAATTCACCATCGTAAACTCTTATTGTAGGGTGGTGTTATAGCGACATCTAGTGGCACAATGTATGCACAATGGCACAATGAATGTATGTTCCGACTTACGTCGAAATTCGGTTACGACACATTCTAAGGATCAGATCTCCGTCGTAACTCGAGGACCCCCTGTATAGCTCTTTATTTCAGAGCTTACTTCCTGTCTATTTGCAAACCTGTTTTGGACCTGGTGCAAAAACAGCAAAAGAAAAGCCAGTCCCTGTCTGTGCATTGGAAAAGCAGAGGCACTCGACAGGATCCACTCCGAGCGCCGCAGCCAGACAAATCCATAAACAGTGAAGACGGGACAATAAACTCCATCTAGCTGAGGAGACATTTATTCAGGACATCTGGTATAGGAGCTCACTAAAGTTTGTTTTTTGCCCCCATCACTCGTTCTTCAGAGACTCAGAGTAAAACATCTGAACTAGAACAACACGAGTTGGTCTGCACACACTCACATCTCATCAGATCTGATCCAGACGTCTCGCGCTGCTGTTTAACCGCCACAACAAATACTGTCTGAAACGCCATGAACGTGAAAGTCGTCCGACTGTCGTCCGAGGACCAACTGAAACGACTTTGTGAATTTTCCTCTAGCGCCCCCATGAGGATGAACTTTGCATTTGGGTAAAATAAGGCCACCAATAGCGAACATGTCGTGATTTTTCCCAGTACGTATCCAACCAGTTAGTTATTTAGTTTATAGTTTCCAACGCAGATCCAATAGATTACTTACAAAGCTGCCGCGTAAAAGAAAAAAAAACTGCAAAGATTTGTGAGTAAAATTCATTTGAATATTAAATGTAGCAGGATAATGGCTCGCTGGTTTATTCGGCTTGATTACATTTGGCAGAACAATGACTCATCCGCTCCTCGGGCCAGATCTCATGAGTCTCAGTCGAGCATGAAATGTATTATTGTGTAATTCATCTTGTTTTATTTTGAGCAAAGACAGAGGAGGGTTTTGTTTTGTTTTTAAATAACATATCCTGACACTTTATTCACCAACCTGCCACGTTTATGAGCCTCTAAAGATGACGTTAGAGGAAGTTCACTTTCAATCTGAGGCCTCTGCTGTCTCCCTCAGTGGCAGACCTGGAACCCTTTTCTTTTCCACTCAAGAAATCTATAACACAACATTCTATATCGACGCCGAGAGATGCATCACATAAATTACTGCTGAGCTCAGAATAACAAGGCCAAATCACAATACCTCGATATTTGACATCTGGTGCTTTTAACAATAATCTCTGTGTTGTTCGTCTACATTTCTACATTTATTTCCTGTCACTCAGAAGCTCTACCAGGAGAAAAATAGATGGAATTGGTGGCAACAACATCCATCCATCCATCCATCCATCCATCCATCCATCTGCTCACCTGACATTTGCCAGGATAGTAGTTCAGAGATGGTGATGCGTGACCATGTTGCACGTTGAACAGCCTGGATTTTGCAGCTGCATTTGTTCCATGACAAAAACGTGCGGGTTACTATGGGCCGTTTAAAAATATGCCGTGCCTTAAAGCTCACAGCCCCGTGTGGTGCAATCGTGTGATGTGTTAATTCTGCTCCTCTGGCCTGGGGGAGCAGGTTTGACTCACCCGTAGCTGCGAGGCCGGACCCTTCGTCATCCTCCCGCAAAGGCTGCTCCGATTATCTCTGCGGCAGGTCAACATGAAAATGCATAAATGAATATGAGAAATATGAGATTTCCTCATATTTCCTTTGAGATGTGTTATCGATGCAAAACATCTGCACACGTCACAGCGGGTTCAAAGGAAGAACGTTAATAATGGCTGAAATCCAGGTTCAGGTTTCTTCCTGTCACTGTAGAATCATCATCGCTATGGAATTAGATGCGTGTGCATTTTAGTCAACATGACTCAATTTATTAACATAACACAGATGTGGTGGCCATATGGTAAGAGACTCTCAACATTTAATTATGAGCTAGAATTGCTACATTTCTGAAAGTAAAAGTAGGCGCTGTGTAAAAAGACATCTGTTCTCCAATCAGCCTCATCAACCATATCAAGAATAAGCTGTGTTTACGGCTTTGTAGTTGAGTTGTTGCTCCCTGGTGGTATTTGTGCGCTGCGTCTGCACCTTTATTGTGCAGCGCAGCCCTCTGGGTGTGCTCTCTGCTGTGTAATGGTGCTTAGTGTTACTGTCGGCAACGAGAAATACACAAATGGTAACGTGAGGGGAGTGGAGGGGAAACAGGATATAGTTAGCATGGCTATAGATAAACACATATCTATCTATCTATCTATCTATCTATCTATCTATCTATCTATCTATCTATCTATCTATCTATCTATCTATCCATCCGTGGTATTTGGCATTTGTAGTAATCTCTGCTGTGTTTGGTTCCATTAATATTTGATGACTGTAATGGCCATAGAAAATTAGTTACATGGTTTTCGTGTTCATCAAGCTGGTCGGTAACTCCTGGCGATGTCTGGATCAAGATATCATCAAGGAAAGGTCACTTTCATTAGCATCAAAACAATTAACCATGATTAGAGACGTTATGGCGTAGAAAGGTTTTTTTCTTTTTTTAATGTCACTGATAGGACTGGCGCACGCAAACCACACAGACAGGCACGTGTTGTGCTCCTTAATGGACCTAATGGGCTCTACAGCACCAGAGGAAAAAAAAACAACAACAGCAGTCAATATCGTAAATGGCCAGAAACCAGGTGTCAGCGTTTAGGACCACAGGGGCAAGAGGTCATGGTGGTCAGACAGGTCAACCACATGTCAGCGACATCCCCTCACAGGCAAATGATGTAACCCAAACCACAACGTTTACCTGAATTTCTCATCACAACAAGTTGACTGTTCTGCTTCATTCTTAAATCATATTTTAAGTTTCCAGGTCGATATATGCATCTGTATTTCACTGCATCTATAACATATTCCCAGGTGACAGCTATACAAAATGGCACGGATGAATTTGGGTCCTAATCATACTTCTGATACAATAACGTATTATTGTGTGTTGCTTGGCGACTCGGTATTTGTTACTGCACTACTCCAAAGTACAAATCGCACACAATCTGCTGTAATTGCAGCTCTCTTTGTTTGTTTGTTCGCATAAAACCCACCTCCTGCGTGTCTCTGTCTGGCTCCTCTGATGACAGACACCACACTGAAGCAGCTCTGCAGTCACGACAACCAATACGAAAACACAGCATTTTAGCCATGAGCCATTAGCCCGACCCCGCACACACCTGTGCATGGCGGCAGGTGCGTTTGATTTAAGACACCTGTCGTGGCTGGTGATTGGTGCATTAAATCAGCAGCTTTCTCTGCTGCCAGGTTGAATCTTTTCCATTTGTCGTAAAGGGTGAGTTATTTCACCCTATGACCTTGTTTATGGTGTGTGTGTGTGTGTGTGTGTGTGTGTGTGTGTGTGTGTGCGTGTGTGTGAGTGTGTGTGTGTGTGTAAATTAGCCTGGGAGGAAAAAACGACTGCGAGTTAATAAGCAGGGATGTAAATACTTTATGAGGATACATAAACAGTGGGTGTTAACAAAATCCTGCCAGGAAGTACTACACCACACAGAGGTTGACCTTTGACCTGCAGGAACACCTTACCTAAAAGTTGATATAAGTGTTGTAGCTGCTAAAACCATTCCCTGAATAAAAGCCTGAACTTTGTCCAACTAAAAAAAGTGGATTCCTTTTTTTTCATCAACTTTCTTTTTTTTTTTTGGCTCATTAATTCAGAGAGCCCGTCTTGTTCCACAATCACTAATCAAACGCACACTGGAACGCGAGGCTTAGTGGAACTCCCTCATTAAACAGAGGGAGCTTGTCAAAGCTAAATTCAGATACGGTTAATCCAGGGGGAGCAAGGAGCCGAGAGACGGCTACAAAGCTTTTATCTGTCTCTTTCAATCCCTCTATCCTTTCTATCCCGTCCTATCATTGTCCCCGTTATCTAAAGGAAAGTTATCCCTGTACAGGAGCTGTCTGGAATCGTCTCTGACAGTCGCTGCAAATCCCGATCCCGAAATGTTGCAGGTGTTAGTCACAGGTGACCACACACACACTGTTGGTTTTTTGTTGTTGTTGTTTTTTAATGAAACATCAAATACACATGCCTTCCGTCGAGGTGGACGAAGGCAGAGAGAGGAGGTGCGATGGCGGACACAGTCACGGGATAATGGCGGTGACATTACAGGGAGAGTTACAGAGCAGCCTGCATCAGTAACACCAACGGGACGGATTCATTACGGTCTGACGCATCATTTCATTTCTCCCGTGAGGACAAGGGGGTGTGTTATCCTCCAGCTCTGTGTGTGTGTCTGCAGACTGCTGGAAGCTGCCTGAGGGGTGATTACAGTTTGTTGTCTATGTTCATGCAGCTGTTTGTGTGTAAATGTGTGTGTGTGTTCGGTCTTTAATCTTTAATGAAGCTATTTCAGCACCGTGTTTTAGTCCTTTACACAACGAGGCCAGGTTCCAGTGAGTTTTCACTGTTATGAATGTGTTATGAATGTGTTATTGGTGTGTTAGGAGTGTGTTATGAATGTGTTATGAACGTGTTAATAGTGTGTTAGGAGTGTGTTATGGATGTGAGATTTCCTGTACTGAGTGGTCTTACTTTGCAAACGGCACATTTTACTCCATCGCCTATACAACCTTATTCATATGAATAACTTCCCCGCACAACTTTTTCGTACAGATATATTTGTGTAACAATCGACATATTGAATATTGAAACATTGTCAAATACAAAAACTGGGTGCAGTCACTGTGATATGTTTCAGGTTACTTCCCCTCTCAGACTCAGTGGAAGCTTGTGAGATGATCTTTGAACAGGGATCATAGATTATCCGGATCAATAAATCGACCGATACCTGGTACCAGGTACCTGGTGCTGCGTTCCCTGACGGAACACTGAGCCGAGTCAATCCGAGTCAGGATGTGACATAAATGTGAATAAAATCTCAGCAGCCGACGTTGCGACTCGTTACAAATGTTTGTTCCTGTCAATTAGCTCGTGAAAACGCGCGGCTCCGCCGGAATATCCCGCACGCGTGCAAATATCCGCCGGTGAATGGCACCACATGTAAATATGAGTTTGTTTAGAAGTGCTTGTCACTGCTGACTGTAACTGATGTAGGCAGGATGTGTGCCATTCGTGACTGATATGATAAGACAAACACCCCTCACCCCCCACACCAACACCCCCACCCGCTAACACCACCTCTACCACAGAGACAGCTCAGCGTCTGACTGAAGAATGATGGTAAAGGGAATTATTGGCGTCCGATTATCACTAGACTTTTTTTTTTTAAAGTGTTATTTGAAAACAGTCAGGATTTAAGATGTTTTGCATGACTGACTCTCTAACGCCGTCTGAATGGACCTGAACCCGTCGAGTCGCGAGAGCGATATGTCACTGTTTACAGAAGGAAAACCAGAACCTGTCACTGCTCTAACGTTTCCCATTTTCTGCTTCACATGCGACGTGTTTCCCTTTTTCCCTTATATCCCGTCTGTGTGCGACTGCAGCTGGGACCTCATCTCTTTTCAGACCTCAGGCGTCGACGGCGACATGAACCTGTGACGCTCCGACTCCGATTGTTAAACCAAAGCCTTCACGGATACAATCGGAACAAACTGCAAAGCGGGAATGTATGAAAACAAAGAATTAAGCAAAGGCAAGACACAGCTGTGACCGATCACTGCATCACTCGTCACAGGACTTGAACCTTCGGAAATGTAATGTAAATTTGCATTGCAGCAATCCGTCCATTTCTTGTTAACAGTAACTGGTATTTTAGCGTAGAGTTGGTGATCACTGATAAACATGGGTTCTGGATCCCCTCTGCTTTAAACGACACACAGAGAGACAGGGAGACGACGGCAAACAGAAAGACAGAGTGTACACCTGTGTGTTTTATCCTCAAGACAAACAATGGCTGCTGCGAGAGATTAACCAAACTCTGTCGAGGGGTAATCTGCAGCTGTCTGCGCTCAAAGCCAGCGGGGGGAGACAAACAGAACATAAAACCCTCCCTGCTGATAAATCATATCACCTGCAGCTTTTACAGACTGGTCATATCTGTGATTTCATCCTCCGTCCCTCCGACCAGCGAGCAGGTCTGGGACGCCTCGCCGCCCAACTGCCCCGTGGAGCAGAGAGCGTCACTGCCTCGCTTATCGGCCGACAGGCGATATATGCTGTCCCCAGAAAACCTCCTCAGAGGCAGCACGTCTCTTTCCAAAGACTCGATTCTCAGGGTTAATGAGGCGGCGTTCTCGTTGGCGGAGTGTCTTCTTGCAGGCAGGAGGTCTGCTCTTTTTATGGAGCACTGGAAGGGCAGCAGGGAGCTGTCCCACAGGCTGCGACTGGACCCACACCAGTCGGAGATGCTGTGATCGGATCCCGCTCGGCTGTCTCTGACCTTTTGGCCCAGTCGCTGGCCTCGGGCCAGGCTCAGCAGCCTGGGGATGGTAGCCATGGATGCAGATGCTACCACAGCGGTGGCGGAGATGTGGCGTTCCTCAAGAGAATTCACTTTGGTGTCTGTGATCACTGTGTTAGGAGACACCGCTGCCGCTGACCTGGAGTATGAGGAGGAGCCAAAGAAAGCAGCCACCTTCTGGTAGTATCGCGTCCGAATGACTCTGGCTGAGCGGTACAGGTCTCCTATGAAGCAGTAACAGATGGGGTTGAGGCTGGAGTTCGTCAGGCCCAGCCACTGGGCGAACGGCCGCGTCTGAAGCAGCCAAGACGGCGGCCTCTGGTCGCAGTCGATCCAGAGATCGGTGAGGTACAACGGCAGCCAGGACGCCGCAAACAGCAGCACCAGACACACCACCATCTTGGCGATCTTCTGACGGGTCTTGAGGCGCGAGGTGTGCAGAGCCTGGCTGCGAGGATCGAGGTCCGCGAACGTGGACTTCCTGCCCCCCCAAAGGCGCCGGCCGGTCAAGAAGCCTATGGTGAGGTTAAAGGTCACTGGCAGGCAGTAGAGCATCATAAACAGCAGCACGTTGTATCTGTGGGAGAGAGATAAGTGTTAGCAATGAGATACCGATTTCTACCCGTGAAATCTATTTCTTCTCATTGTTTACATGGGGCTGCGTTATAGAAAAGTGGCTCCGGGAACACGCGGCGAGCCAAGCAACACAAAGCGCCCTTTAAAATGACGGATCAAGTAAGTATAGTCATCAGAGGCACAATGGTGTTTTCCAAAGATCATTTAATTTGCTTGTGTTGTGTTTTCACACAACATCCTACAACAACCACAGTGACGGTGATAACCAACACTACTGTCTGTGAATTACCCAGGGAGTTGGTTTTGAACGCATTAGCAGATAGAATTATTCCCAACACTTTGCAGCATGTAGAGATAATGAAGCTGTAATTTAATAACATTGTTAAAGATAAACACACAGGCTGTACTCAGTGGAAGTCATTGTGAGTCATTCATCAAGCCGAGGTAATGAATAATAAGCCGGGAAAACACAAGGCCACTAAACTAAACAAAAAAAAAAACACACAACCTGTTTTTCTAACACTTCAACACATGAATAGAGCTCATGCTGACAACCTGCTCATTCAGTCGCGACAAGCCGATTCATACCAACGAGAGCGTCCAGCGCCTCCTCTGACTGAACACGGCATGGCAGGACCCTCCGGTTTCATGTGTTGATATGTTGTTTAAACACACTTTGCACTGCCGGAGCACCTACCCCTGTTTGAGGCGATGCTGAGGCCACTCCTCCTGACAGACCAAGATGGCGAACGTCCCAAAGCTGATTTCCCGCCGCCGGTTCATCACCGCGATGGGGGCGCACATGACCGACGACACCAACCACACGACGGCGACGGTGGCCAGGATTCTGCGGCGGGTGAACATGGAGCGAGCTCGCAGCGGCGATTTGACGCTGTAGTAGCGGTTCACGCTGATCACGGTCAGCGTTAGCACGCTAGCTGACACGGAGACGGCCTGCGTGAAGGGCACCGCCCGGCAGAGGAGGTCACCGTACACCCAGGCTGTGTAGATCTGACTCCCCAGGGTGATGGGCATGCAGACGCACACCACTGCCAGGTCACACACCGCCAGGTTCACCAGGAGGCTGCGCGTGGCGCTGACGCTGGCCAGCCGCTGGTTGCGCCTGTTGGTGAGGACACGCAGAGACATCAGATTCCCAATGAATCCCAGAATGAAGGACAGGCAGTACATGATGGTCAGAGCGATGGTGCTGGGCTCGTGGAGGGTCCAGAGCAGCATGCTCTCCAAATCTGCCAAGTCATGAGAGGAGAAGGTGGACAGCGAGGGAGGAAAGGAGGAGGAGGAGGAGGACGGAGGGGGCTGGTGGGCAAAAGCGGTGGTTTGTTGGACAGATAGAGAGGAGGTCGTGGAGAGGAGCGGGGAGGGAACGAGGGAGGAGGGAAGCGAGGAGGGCAGAGGTTGATGGAGGGAGGTGACGGGGGAGGTGAAGGTGGAGGGCAGCATCAGGGAGCCGTGCAGGCTGGAGCTGTGGTTGACTCTCTCCTGAGAGGTGTCATACTGCAGCAGGGAGGAGAAGCTGGGCCGGACCGAGCTCCAGTCCAGAGGCGGGTGGAACAGATCCATGCTGCTTCCCGGCGGGAAATGAAAACATGCCACAGGAGAGGGGCAGGAAACTTTCTCCACAGGAGCGCTGACGGTGCAGCTTTCCCTCGGTCCACATTAAACTCCCCTCACGCACACGGCTGCGAAGAACACGAACATCAGAAAGCAAAAGGGTGAAATGAAAAACCTTCACGTCAGATGAGGTTCTGGTGCTCTGCAGGTCCCTCAGCAGGCGGATGCAGATCTGTGGGATCAGCTGAAGTCATGATGCTGCTCGCTATACAACACGTTCCTCCAGGGAGTGTGTGTCTCTGTGCGTGAACCTGATCATCCACCTGCAGCTCCAAACCTCCAGGGAAGGTAAACCTGATGAAGACCCCCTCCACCACCTCCACCTCCACCACCTCCACCCTCACAGGGGTCCAATCAGATCCACTCACACTCCGTATTAACAACAGCAGATGACAGAATTCCGGATGGAAAAGCCAGAGGGGAACATCTCCTGTGTTCGGATCACAGCTGGTGCCAAACTCTCAGTCTGGAGAAATGATCAGATTTAACCTGCTGCATCTGGATCAAATCAATAAATCGATCACAGATTTGTCAAGCGCGTGCAGCAGAGTGTCCCACTCGTCATGTGTGTCCGCAGGTGGCTTTTTCAATCAGCCACCACAAACTGATTCATCAGAAATATTCTAACATAAATCAATCAATCAATCAATCAATCAATCAATCAATCAATCAATGAAAAGGAGGAGAAGTCTCGTGTTGCGTTAAAGAAACTTGATCCACGTCCCGGAGCGCAGCTTCACATCCGGACCGGATCGGAACCACATATTGATGAAGCGGTCAAACCGGTCGTCATCGTGTCCGCGCGCGTGATCCGGTGTCACGGTGAGAGAGAGAGTTTGTGGAGGTGTGCGCGAGGCGCCGGGTGACGCACTGATGAATGGAGATGTGCGCACAGAGAAAGTTGCTCCTGGCGGCTCCTCAGCTTCTCTGCCCGCTTCTCGGCGAAACTGAGCGGCTCCTCTGACGCCTGCGCCCCGGTCGACGAGCCGCTGCAGGACTGAGCCTGGGAGGGAGCAACTGCCGCTGCGCGCGCACACACACACACACACACACACACACACACACACACACACACACACACACACACACACACACACCAACCGCACAGCTCCAATTGCACTTCATCAATCAAAAGGAAAAAAAAAAGTGACAGTGTTGTGTGCCACTCTGTGGAAACACAGAAAACAACATGTGCTGCACGCGCGTTCCATGATTCCATATCATGTATGTTGTCAGTGATGAGGTGAATGATGCTGTGTGTGTGTCACTGTGGACCTGCTGTTCATGACCGTTTCACTGTTTCCCATAGCAAACTTATACAGAATACACTCATTCTACAGATGATACCCATTCTATATTCTATATTCTATATTCTATATTCTAGTTAATTAATATGCAGATTATGATATTACAGAGTGAAAAATGCCATAATGATTCATTTCAGTATAATATAGGATACTTTCAGATAAGTACATACTAATGAGACGTTCACCAGTGTATACAGAGAGGTTGTTTATCTCTCCACACCTCCACTGTTTCCTCATCGACTCTGATTCATCTGCTAAAACTCACAGCTGTTTTTATTTTGTTAAAACAAATGGTCAAAGTGTGGTCGCTATGAGGCACGACAACAACAACCTGGCTATAGGTTTAGATGACATGATCATAATCTGGGGATCATAATAAGTGTTTCATAAAATAACCTTTAGCATTATTATCATTATCATTATTATTATTATTATTATTATTATTATTATTATTATTATTATTATTATTATTATTATTATTATTAGCACATTTAAGGTAATAGAGCCAATATTGTCGGAATGTTGACAATAGTATATTATAGAGAATTTTCATATCAACTCCCACAAGATTGAATACGTGTGATATTATATGATGATACACACAGTACATAATGCTGTAACCTCTCACTGGTGAGCAGCTGCTTTAATTAGACTGTGTGGAAGCAGCTTCCCGTGCTGGTGAGATAAAGAGTTTATTTAAGATCAAATCAATAAATCGATCACAGATTTGTCAAGCGCGTGCAGCAGAGTGTCCCACTCGTCATGTGTGTCCGCAGGTGGCTTTTTCAATCAGCCACCACAAACTGATTCATCAGAAATATTCTAACATAAATCAATCAATCAATCAATCAATCAATGAAAAGGAGGAGAAGTCTCGTGTTGCGTTAAAGAAACTTGATCCACGTCCCGGAGCGCAGCTTCACATCCGGACCGGATCGGAACCACATATTGATGAAGCGGTCAAACCGGTCGTCATCGTGTCCGCGCGCGTGATCCGGTGTCACGGTGAGAGAGAGAGTTTGTGGAGGTGTGCGCGAGGCGCCGGGTGACGCACTGATGAATGGAGATGTGCGCACAGAGAAAGTTGCTCCTGGCGGCTCCTCAGCTTCTCTGCCCGCTTCTCGGCGACACTGAGCGGCTTCTCTGACGCCTGCGCCCCGGTCGACGAGCCGCTGCAGGACTGAGCCTGGGAGGGAGCAGCTGCCGCTGCGCGCGCACACACACACACACACACACACACACTCAACCGCACAGCTCCAATTGCACTTCATCAATCAAAAGGAAAAAAAAAAGTGACAGTGTTGTGTGCCACTCTGTGGAAACACAGAAAACAACATGTGCTGCACGTGCGTTCCATGATTCCATATCATGTATGTTGTCAGTGATGAGGTGAATGATGCTGTGTGTGTGTCACTGTGGACCTGCTATTCACGACCGTTTCACTGTTTCCCATAGCAAACTTATACAGAATACACCCATTCTACAGATGATACCCATTCTGTATTCTATATTCTATATTCTATTTAATTAATATGCAGATTATGATATTACAGAGTGAAAAATGCCATAATGATTCATTTCAGTATAATATAGGATACTTTCAGATATCTACATGCTAATGAGACGTTCATCAGTGTATACAGAGAGGTTGTTTATCTCCCTACACCTCCACTGTTTCCTGATCCACTCTGATTCATCTGCTAAAACTCACAGCTGTTTTTATTTTGTTAAAACAAGTGGTCAAAGTGTGGTCGGTATGAGGCTCGACAACAACAACCTGGCTATAGGTCTAGATGACATGATCATAATCTGGGTTAAAATAAGTGTTTCATAAAATAACCTTTAGCATTATTATTATTATTATTATTATTATTATTATTATTATTATTATTATTATTATTATTAGCACATTTAAGGTAATAGAGCCAATATTGTCGTAATGTTGACAATAGTATATTATAGAGAATTTTCATATCAACTCCCACAAGATTGAATACCTGTGATATTATATGATGATACATACAGTACATAATGCTGTAACCTCTCACTGGTGAGCAGCTGCTTTAATTAGACTGTGTGGAAGCAGCTTCCCGTGCTGGTGAGATAAAGAGTTTATTTAAATTCATCAAACAGAATGGAATAATTGAATAGAGCACTATTGACCCGCCTGACCCGACCACACCTCCCCGCTGTAATGAGGACTGCACTGCCACATGCAGAGACCTGCGTGTTTAAGTGCGACATGAAATTTAAATAAAAAGACACATTGTATATATATATATATATATATATATTCACGTCATTAAACCAGAAGGCCAAATGGAAATGTCACGACCATGGATCATTTCAACCCTACATCAGTAAAAACTCCACACAGGCTGAACTCATTTGACTGATGGACAGGATGTGTCTCTTGTCCATCTCCTGTTCAGACAGCGAGTCCACAGCTGACGGCAACATGTCCACTTCCCACATTCCCAATGCGGGATAAAGCGAGCAACGCGTTGTCTTTGACAGGTCTGAGCAACAAAGTCAATTTAACTTGTAACTCGACATGATGGAGTCGTTGTCGGCTGTGTACATGAAACACGTTGTATTACGTTGTATTATGACATATAAATATTTTAAAAATATATATTACACAGGAGCCTTTTCCTATAGGCTATATTTTATGCATGATCGTTAGCCTACAACTCCCGCCCTCAATAACCAGTTTCAACAGCACTAACATGGAGGAAGAAGAAATACACCATACACCAAGGCCAGCAGCCTTTTCCAGAGCTAAAGGATGTGCAGGATTACTTCTCTCTCTCTCCTCATAGATATGTGGTGAAGGTGTGGGTGAGTCCATTACCCAGACACGCCACATACAATACAGTTCATCAAATCTCGCAGGTCATGGCAATGTTAACGCATCGCTGAGTGTGACTGCGTATGGTCATCAAGACAGTACTAAGTATATGGCGAACGCACAGAAACGAGGACTTCTTTGCCTTTCGGATGATGGATCATGGTTGTTCCTGGGCGGCGGAAGCGCCTTTACTGGAAATATTAAATGCAACAAAGCCCCACAGTGAATCTGAAGTGCAATGGATCAGTTGGTGTACACGTCCTCCAGCTCTCTCACAACCTAAAACAAATCACTGCATCATTATCCCCAACGAAATATACATTATCCCCAAAGAAATACACATTATCCCCAACGAAATACACATTATCCCCAAAGAAATACACATTATCCCCAATGAAATACACATTATCCCCAACGAAATACACATTATCCCCAACGAAATACACATTATCCCCAAAGAAATACACATTATCCCCAAAGAAATACACATTATCCCCAAAGAAATATACATTATCCCCAAAGAAATACACATTATCCCCAAAGAAATACACATTATCCCCAAAGAAATACACATTATCACTAGAGAAATACGCATTATCCCCAAAGAAATACACGTTATCCCCAAAGAAATACACATTATCCCCAAAGAAATACACATTATCCCCAAAGATGCTGTGCCATGTGTGGACATTTACACAGGATAGAAACCATACTTCCCATATGTGTTAGCCAAATCGGTACAAGGGATAACAACCTATTCTATTCTATTCTATTCTATTCTATTTTGCACGATGGTCACGTTACAACATTGGTCCATGGAATATGAAAGCAATGACACATACACACATACTGAAGTCAGCGTCTCAGCCTGCATGTGCTGTTTTCACGCATTTACCATCACTTACCAGAATACAAGCGCACAACAACTGTCTGGCTTTGACCACAGTGCGCTGGTGTGATGGCTCCCTGCCGCTGCACTCTTATCTCCTGCCCTCACATTATTCCAACATGGAGTTAATGGGGTCAGTCAGTATCATGTAACGTTCTCACTCCTCAGTATTTCTGTGTTTTCTCGTTGTTTGAGCTTTGTGGCTCTGTAGACAATGAAAAAAAACAAAACAATCGAGTCTCTCTCAGTATGGCCTGCGAGTGTCGACCCTACAGGTCAGCTCAACTTATTTATTATTTAAGTTTTAATTTTAAAGAGAAAATCTTTTTTTTCTTATGTTGCATTATTTACTTTCCCACAGATTGAAAATATGTAGAACTTTCTAGATTTTACTCACCTTAAAGAGAGAAGACTGTGTCGATGCTTTTGTGTACACTGTTCTATAGATAATGGACGAATGGAAGACGAGAACCAAATGTCGAGAGATGCTAACAAATTCATATTGAGTTAACGTAGAAAACATTTATCTCGGCTCGACAGCTACATCTAAACGTCGCTGACACCATTAGCTTAATGGGACAGTTTGTGAAACACGGTGTGAAGTGTTCCGTCAGATTCAAGGTGAAAATTCTGCTGACAGACGCAACATCAATCAACAGGCGTCATCCATCAGTGTGAGGAGAACAACGAGCTGCTTCTTAGCTTCTGTCAATACCTGTCACCCACACACAGGAACACGTGATGCAGGCAGGAAGCTGGCTGCAAATCTTTCTTTTGTGTGTCATTAACCAATGAGAGAGAGAGAGAGAGAGAGAGAGAGAG